>JAAGVU020000039.1:8035802-8069351 GCA_011763525.2 Mormyrus iriodes
TCAGGGACAGGTGACTATCACAGGGTTTCAGGGACAGGTGACTATCACAGGGTTTCAGGGACAGGTGACTATCACAGAGTTTCAGGGACAGGTGACTATTATGGGTTGAGCTGCAGTTTAGATATGATGGGTCTGTCCCTTTTTCTCCTTTTTATATATGTAGTGTCAGATTTTGTGTGGATTTAAAGCATTTCCTATACTTTTGATAAGTATGCACCCACTGCTAAAAATATAAAACGGATAGGCCCCTTTGGACAAACACATATTCCATTATACATCCTGCACCATGATCCTGTAGGGAAGGAACTTTACATAATTGGAATTTTTCATAATTTAAAATGAAAAAATGTGCAGTCTGACATTACACACAGTGAACAAGAGCAACTTAGCCTGCAGGGATGTCAGCCACTGGTCAGGGATTGTGCCGCCCATAGTATAGTTTGCTTGAGGACATGCCTGACACACAGCTCGCTTCATTCCGTATCACACGCACTCTCACAGCACACAGTTATACGTGGAGAAGCAAAATACATAAAAAGGAATATTCAAGAACAGCTTTTAAAAGCCATGCGACAATATAAGAAATCTCATTATAGGCACTTTGAAGACAATCAACACTGGAGCCGCTAATAAATATAGAGGAGGATGGCAGAAATCCATTATTATCATCACCCAGAAGTCACTATACACCATTATGTAGAGAGATATTAAAAAGATCAGCCTACCAGCAGAGTGCTGTGTTTCTGTACATTGGGGGCGAGGCGCTCGGTCGGCCCTATTGTACAGTGAAGGAGGTAGGCGATACATTAGCATCACCAGAACTGAGACACAGTGCCTAGCCAGCGAGTCGGCCGAATAGCATACAGGCCCCACACTGTTTCACTCTCTATTATCTCTATTATTATCATTACCATCATTATTATTGCGTCAGTTCACTTACAGTCTTACGTGCCTGTGCATTAACACAGTATATGATACCATAAATAAATGGGCATAGGAAGCACAGGGAAGTCACTCTTACTTACATGAGAGAAAACTGGAACAATGGATGGTCAGTGGAAGCAGGATGAAATCTGTGTGCAGGTGTGACTGCTCCCCCCTTGCTGCTGTCAGCTGAATTGGCAGCCCAGTACCAGCCCAGTGTGTTTACTGGTGTCCCAGTAGTAAAACGGGCATATGAGAAAGGCAAACAGAAGATTAACAGCGATGATGGAGACATACCACATTCAGAGCTCTGATAGGACGGGACACCTGGGTGGGGGGAGGGGAGGGCCCAAATGGGAAGGGCTTAGACATTATGGGAACCTGGTTGATGTAATTTTGTCCCAGGCCTGGAAATTATACACAGTGGGCCTGACCCTAAAGGCCCCCCCTTCCCCAATCCCCGTTCCCCAGAGAGCAAACTGTAGTATTGGGAAACCCCTGGGAATACCCATTCTCAGCCCCAGGAAGGGGGACTTCCCCGGAGGCAGTGTACTCCAGCACAGGGGGCCTGGAGGCAATTTCGGGCACGGCACGAGGAGAGTAAACACCATTCTGCTGTTAACAGCTGAGCGGCCTTTAGCCTCACATGGACAACTCATATTACTGATGCTGCCCCCCTGGCCACATGTGCGCCCCATCAGCCTCCCCTATACACTGGGTCAAACCCTACAGTCAGTCTCTGGATTCCGAACACATTCTTGCATAATTAAAAGCGGTTCGCTTCATCCTTGCCGGGCATCATCCACAGTGTAGCCTTTGAGCCTCTTAGCATTCCACTGCAAACCCAAACATGTGAGTTGACCCTAACTAACGATGACGGTTTGTCTGATATATAGACTGCAGTCATTTTTGTGCTACTGACTTGTCCTTTGTATGTACAAGGCAATGCAGTTCTATTTCACAGCCATATAGAAGCATATTATTCAAAAACTGACTATCCCCCATAAAACAGGCAGTCCGGGGTACTGAGACAAACCCGGAGGTTCTGTGATGTGACAAATAAGTGGTACTGATACGATTATGACTAAAGGGGCCGAAGAATTAATCTGTGGGCTAATAATCGATCTCTAGTTACCAACACCAAAATGAATTTTATTGACAGATCCTACACTTAAAGGTGGATGGATAGATACACGGGACCCTTTGGCTTAGGTACACACATAAACACCTTTTCATCAGTAAGATATATTTAACAAATTGTCAAATATTTGCATTTAATTCATGCCCACAGGGGGGTGACCACATCGGATTCTTAAATATCATATTACCTGCAGTTCAGACTAGGTAATCCACCTGAATCTAAGCAGGATTAGGTCTACCCAGTATTTGAATGGAAGCCCAACTAGGAAAGCTGGATTGCTGCTGGAAGAGGTGTTGGTGTGACCAACAGGTTAGCCCATCCTGTGGGCTGTGTGGTTCCCAGTGCAGTGATGGGAACACTGTGCTGTAAAAATGCTGCCGTCCTTCGGATAAGATGTAAAACCGAGGTGCTGACTCTCTGAGGTCATAAAAGATTCCTGGGTATCTTTTGAAACTGTAGGGGTGGTACCCCGACATGGCTAAAAATTGCCCGCTGTAGCCCTATCAAATCTGCCCCCCTACTCAACCCCTATATGTAATTGGTGGATTCTCTCCTGGTCCTCTACCGACTAAGCTACTGTATGGTGAGCGTACTGGTACATAATCGCCACCATCATCATCCAGGTGGGTGCTACACAGTGGTGGTGGTTTCAGTGTCTCCGCATTGGTTGAAAAGCACTATATAAATGTACCATTCATTCATTCATTGGCATGTAATCAGTTTGTTCTGTAAATTTACTTCCATACACTGGGTGGGATAAGGATTAAAATACAGGTAGGTGTGACAGGTCTGCATGAAGTTAATACATAATTGTCACATTGCCAAAGTCAGGGTTTTAGACAGATGTGAGCCCAGCTACAACGGAAATGGGGGGCGGGGTCAGTCAGGGGCGTCAGAGGGGCATGGATACCCTGACAAATTAAGGGGGCCCAGCAATACGTAAATTATACGTTAAATTTTGTGGGGGGGCCGAAGGTGACATATTATCAGGGGGCTCAGAATTTCCAGGCACGCCCCTTGGGACAGGGACAGATGGGAAATTTTTAGCAATAAGTCTGGATGGGAGCTCCCGGACTCCGAAGCCATCGCCCGTATGCAGGCAGTCTGTCGGTGTGGGATAATACACAAAGGTTACTTAAAAATACTGAAATCTCCCTCAAGCAAAGAACTGCAGTAAAATGGATGCTGTAACTAGGACTAATATAACAAATGACCAGTGTGGGACTGAACTGAATTAAATACTTTCTTGTGTATAAATAAAGAACAATGGTAGCTTGTTTATAATGGCACAAATGTAGGATCATTTTATCCAAAGCTTCACTTGGCGGCCCTTAGAACAGAAATCTAGGTCCACAAGTGCCCCGGTACTGACAGTCCATAAATACACCTGCTACAAATCATAACACTGGACCAGCTCTTCATGTTCCTCAATTTTTATGAATTATTGAGTTTAACTTCAGCTATCACACATTATTCATAAAATTCATATTGCCTACTACAAAATGAATGCAAAAAATTATCATTAAAGTACACAGCCAGTAATGTACTGTAATGGCAATGTGCTAGCACCCTACCCACCCAGCAAGCTAGCCACTCGGCATAATCATGGATCTGAGACACCGAGCTACAGCAAATCACCAAGTTTAGTCACGAAAACAACCAGAAAAATGGTTACATTTCATTCACAAATAAGAGCAAATGTGCTGGGGACAGCAAACAGTGCATTAGTGAGGTTAATTAAGTATTGTTGGGGACAAATGGCGTCTATAATCTGTGAACATTTTTATATCGTCAGGGATGTATATGCACAGAAAAGCTGCCGCTCTGAAAACATTTGTGAAGCATGCTGTGACTGGAGAAGCTTCCCTGACAGAGATTGCTTGGAAATTTGAGTATCCAATTTGACATCCACGGGAACTTAAAGAAGCCAATCAGGTCACTGTGACAAGATAATGCATATCTGTACGACAAAATTAGGGGAGAAACAGTATATGCCAGAATGTCTGATTTGTACCGTAGACAAAGAAAAGAGTATTCATCCCTGTGGGGAAATTGTCTTTTTGTTGATACTGTCTTGCTCTCTATGGGACAGATATACAGGTAAGAGCAAAATTGGGGGGGGGGGGGGTGTCACAGTGCAGGGTTGCCCAGTTACTGTTGGCTCCCAGAGCAATTGGGGGTTAAGGGCCATACTCAAGGGCCCAACTGTGGCATCACTCTGCCAGCCATGGGATTTGAACCGGTGACCTTTTGATGATAGACACAGGGTCCGAACCCACAGAGTCACACACCACCCCAAAATGAAGCGACAGAAGTATCAGACGTGCGCGACATCTTTATAGGAGGTCTTACTGGAAACAAAAAGGTACGCCTGAATGCTTAAAGGCCACAAGGCAATGAAGATGACTGAGGCTCACAAAAGGGAGGATGGGAACAAGTCAGTGCTGCTTACAGGAGTGAGGTTAATCACAAAATGGGAAAAGGGGGAAGTGAAAATACAGATTTGTTTTGGGGGGGGTAGTGGTGTTCGAAATAAAATTTATTTTAGCTAATCCTTGTACACTTCGCCCATTTGCCTTCCCCTGGGAGTAGCTGGTCTGAGGCCATTCGTTTTTAGTATGTTGTCAAGTAAAACAGAAGCAGTCTAATGTGTTTCCCAACCCGATCCTTGGTGATCTACAGACAGTCCACGTTTTTGCTCCCTACCAGCTCCCAGAGCAAAAATGTGGACTGTGTGCAGGTCCCTGAGGACCAGATTGGGAAACACTGCCCTAATCCCATGCTCACTTCTTTGGCTCTGACAGTGATGCGGCCACGAGAGGCGATGCACTTCACAGAGCACTTCTGACTGGGTGGGTCGCCCGCACCACGGCCGGCAGTAGGGGACAGAATCCACTCTAACAAACTATCCAAGCAGACGAAGGCACGTGTCATTAGTCCTGTCAGATGAGGTACATGCACAGGGATATTTGAGATTAAATCCCGAAGCTTGTAGCTCTGGTAACGAGCAAATGGCAGAAAACACCAGTAGTAGGTACCTGATGAACTTGGCATTGCTTGAGTTTCATTTTCCAGTGCATAATAACTGCAGTGATAGTGTATGTATTGAATGTAGGCTCGTGAGTGTATATAACACTATACTTTTGACCGTTTCCAATTTTTTGTCTCTATTATCACATATGTTCATATCATCTTACGATGGAATGCACCATTTCCCACTGTCCCTCCTAAGGGTGAGACCCGTCAGCCATAATGCAAATTCAATCCTTATGCAAGCTTCCCAGCTCTTTGTCTACTCCTAGTCTATAGTATATTCTTTAGCTTTTGGTCACAAAATAGTAACAGTGTAGGAGCAATCATAAACCTGTGTGACCCTGTGGATTGATCTGTAGACCGGCTGCGTGCTCTGATACATCGCCTTCTCCTGCTTCTCCTGTGGCCACAGCAGCCTCTGTGGCGGTATGCCGCTATCAGCAAAAAAGAGAGACACAGCGCTGGGTTAACAAACTTCCTCTGCTGCTTGAACACGCACTCCAAAGCCATTGAATCAATCCCAGAACTGTCACTTAAATGCACCAAATGACTCAGACACAGTCAACTTCTGTAATAAGCACCTCCTCCACCCCAATAATACCTGCGATGGCAGACGAAAGCAGCACCATAATTACCAGTGAGCACTGCCATTACCTCAAATGCATCCTTGCTTCCTCCTGTTGAGTGCTGCGTTGAACCAAAGTGTACCTTTGCCTACATATGTAACCTTTTGCACTTTTTATACAAGTAATCAATCACCAGAAACACAATGATACAGCAAAGATCGTGATTCACCTAATTCGGGTGCCTGAAGAGCCTTACTTAATGCAAAACAAGGTATTAAATACTTGGCATAATGTATTACTCCAGTCTTATATAATCCTGACATGAGGACTCATCCTTCAATAGGCACCTAAAATCGAATCATTTTTATTTATCCAAATTCAGTCATATCGCTCTCAGAGGCTCGGCGAGGAGCACTGCGTCGCATACAGGAGTTTGCATGTTGTCCCAGTGTGACTTGGGCGTCCTCCAGGAACTCTGGATCCCTCCTGCAGTCCACAGACATGCAGGCAGCTTATTTCCATCCATCTTCCTGCCACTCATCCTAAAGCCTATGCCAGGCAGTACAGAGAGGATGCCCGTATGACATGGGGCGAACACGCAAACTCACAGTGGCATTCACGCTTCTTATGCTGCGCCCACTCATTCAGTGAGTCCACTGACATTCCTCATCTGTCAGGAGGCCCGTCACCCCAGTGATGTGAAGCTTGCCCCATGCCTATTTCCTAATGCCACACTTCCATTTTCCTACTCTTTCATGAAGAGATTTTGCACAATGCCATTTGATAATGTGTAAACTAATCACGTATAAGATTTCTCAGCGTGAAGACACGTTCCTTCAAATGATTAAGAATGACCAAGCTCACACCACAGCGGGACACCAACATGGTAGCGTTATTGAAACAGCACGAGTGTGCTGGATCGGTGTGAAGACATATTTATGTCTTGGTGGCACCATAAACTCCTCAGCTTCTTCAAAGTAGAAGAGATATTCCAGCACCTTCAACTTCTGTGCATTTTCTCATTAAATAATTTCTGATCAACTTCAGGACAAGCATAGCTTAGAATTTGTAATGGCATAAATAATCATGAACCCAACATTATGAGTGCTTTGGAAGAGGCTTCCAGAGTGTTCACATAGTCATGTTTCTGACAATCTCTCCCAACAGTGAAGCATAGCTGGTATTACCATATGTATCGAAGTGACTGAGAGAAACATCATCGGCACACCAACATTATTCCCTGGTACAACGAAAGTGAAGCGACTGCTTAAATGGTCTCAGATTGACTTCCAGCCATATGCTCAGGGGCTTTATCTCTCCATTTCTTTATCAAATCACAGAAAGCCATGCACACATGCTGTCATGATAACTTCATTTAAAGACATGCTGGGTACATCAGCCATAAAACAAAACAATCGGTGAATATAATTTGGGGTTTCATGCTTTAGGAAATTAAAGTAGCACTGACATTTATTTCCTATTTAAGAATTTAAGCCTACATTATCCGAGTGGATCCTGTTCTTATGAGAGAGAAGGGATGACACCACTCAAACCTCCTCCATTTCGGGAGGCCTGGATAGATGTGGTTGATAGATACAAAGTCTGATATGTCAGCCATCCAAGCTTTTAAGGATGATGGATCTGTATACAGAGGCCCTGTTACAGTTTTGAATCTTGGGAAACCTTACAGAAGATCCATAGGCTCAATCATTACAGTCCACGGCTTCTTCCGACAATGTTTTTCTGACAAAGCTGAACAGTGTTTCTTGTCTAAACCCCTGAGTTTGAAATTGGGCCGTTTCTCTCCTCACAGGCAGTAGCCCGGCAGCTCGGACATGCAACCATCACTCAGACTCTCCACACCTGAACGGCAAGTCCTCTACGCCCCTGAGGATAAGAGGGACTCCATATCAAGACTGATACCATTTTAAAGAGCGAGTTCTTAATTATTCCAGCACACAGTTCAAATACGCTAGCAGTCATTGGGTTATAACATTACCATGACACAAACAGCACACAACAACAGGATATCGAGCACAGAACAATAAGCAGACTATAACCATCAATAAAAGAATTCCATAAAGCAAAACTAATACACAAACACAAAAAAGCTAATAAACAGGACGCTTAGAAGCATTATGTGGGCAATGTGTGCAGATTAGCCTATGATCAGAAGGTCGTCGGGTTCAAATCCCATGGCTGGCAGAGTGAGTCACCACTGGGTCCTTGAGCAAGGCCCTTAACCCCCTTTGCTCCAGAGATACTCTGACTCTGCTCTCTGACGTCACTTGTATGTCACTTCAGACAAAAGCATGATCTGAGTAAATGAAGGCAATGTAAAGCATGCTGGGAAAAGTAAAGATGGGATGGTATGCTACAATACCTTTACTTACAGGCATTAGTTTAGAAAAGCACAGATGCTTACAAAATATTCACATTTTTATGCAACTTTCACTACAGAAACTAAACACAATTTTATGCCCAGCTGGGGATTCTCTGAGGTGCTTATCGCAGTAAACTGCAGTCGCCCAAATGACTGAGCCTCAGCCTTTTAAGATGCAGGAGCACGGTGCATGGGGATGGGGCGCGGCGCTGAGGATGATGGATGACTCCCACCAGCGTGTCTCGCTCTCCGTCATTCAAAGGTCGTCATGGAGGCAGAGAGCTCCCTCTGCAGAAGTGCGCACCCACATGTCTGGAGGATTCTGCCTCTGCAGGTGGCCACAGCGCCGGGACTGAGATGCTCACGCTCTGTCACTCACCGCGTATAGTCCCACTGAACCCTAACCCTAATCCTAACCCCAATTATCTGACTGCCTGCTATCCATCTCCACTGCCATCTTCAATTAGCAGCATTTTATCAAGAATATCCAGCGGACTGATTTCCTTTTAGTCACTGACACACTGACATCCCATCCTGGCTGTACCCCACCTTATCGTTTCCCAGGACGGGCTCCAAATCCATGAACCTCTTATTAGACCAAGCCCTGCTGAAAATGAATACCTGGATACACAGGACATTTGACATGATACACATGGTCACATCCTGCAGGACTTCTGCACAGTTGTGGCACTGGGTGCAATACCCATACATTATAATTAACAAATAGTGTAACACTGTGTGTAACAGCATTTGAGGTTGTTCTGTCCCTCCAGTCCTTCCACAGAAAGAGTGACACACAGAGCTGATATTAGTCGTGCTCACAGATAGCGCACCCCCAGTGCCCAGAGACTGCAAGTGTTTTTTCTTGCCTTTTAGTTTGAGATCAAGGAATCATTCCAGGTGCTGCTGTTGCGAGGTCTCACCACACGTGGTTGAGGAATCACTGGGACACAATGTGGAGCTACTAGTCCCGGCTCATCTAAAATCTGCAAACGCCTGCCATGAACCTTCTCTCATGGTCCTGGCTGAGACCAAACTAATTTAAATTCAGCATCAGTGGCGTCACTGTCCGCCATCGCAGAGTAATCACGCATCGTGACAGCAAGCCAGGTATCCGATTAATGTGCCAGTGCTTCCAACTGATTGGACTGAAGGCAATTCGCCAGCACTTCTGATTGGCTGAAAAATGTCCTTAGCTCATTAAACAACAACTGTCAGCCCATTTGCCTTACCACCAATGCTAATGGCCTGGTCTTTGTGCCCAGAAAATACAATTAATGACTAGCTTGCACAGCACCTGATTTACATTTTGTTGAAAATGTATGTTCTGTGCTTCAAGGTAAGGAGCCTTGGAATGTCTAGTATAATTTCAGAAACATCAAGCCCTGTATATGTATAACAATGATTAATCGCTGTATGTGGGGAATTTCCTGTGTAGCCTCTAGAAAGGACTTAAAATATCAATTTGCCCCATGTGTTTAGAAAATCAATCTTTCATGCCTGTTGTTTATAGATTACTCAGAATTCATAATATTGCCACATATATATCCGTTTTGCAAAATTACTTATCCAGTACAGGGTCACAGATAGCCAGGAAGTGTGGGGCCAAAGAAAGGGAACACCCGAGACCAGACGCCAGGCAACACGCCAATCAGTCACCCATTCACCTAAACCAAGACCCGGGACTGTGGGAGAGAAACCAGGGTACCTGAAGGAACCCCAGGGGGAAGGACAGAGAGAATCCAGCAGGTCTTAGTAAATGGACACTTGTCCAATATCATAGTTTCAAATACAGGTTCACCCCAGGGTTGTGTCCTTTCCCCCCTGCTTATTATTATGTACACAGACAGATGCAGGATTCCTCAGGAGAACAGCTGCCTTGTTAGGTTTCTGATGACACTGCCCTAATGTCTCTCCTTCAGGGTTCCGAGTCGGATCACGGTTGGACCCCATCTGCCATAGTTCAATGGGGCGGTGAGAAATCCCTTGCCTTTAATGTATCAAAAACGAAGCAATTGATCATCGATTTTATGAAAATCAATGAGAAACCGAAGATTTGCATCATACATGGTGATGAGGTCCAAATTGTTCACACATACAAGTATCTAGGCACAGTGTTTGATTCCCAACTCAAGTCTGATGTGAACACAGAGTTGATTGTCAGTCGGGGTCAGCAGAGAATTCACTTAATGTGGAAGCTCAATTCTTTTTGTGCCTGTAAAACTTGTGCAACTTCTACCATTCATTTATTGTAAGTCTTTTAAAGGTTTTCATTTATTTGTTGGTTGAATGGGCTGTCTGTGAAGGACAAGAATAGTCTAAATGGCACCGTCAAGATTTGCTCCAAAATTATTAAAGTCCAGCAAAGGGATTTGTGCTCCCTCTGGGAGAATCGTATAGTTCAGAAGGCAAAAGGCATTCTTTGTAAACCTGACCACATTTTAATTAGTAAATTTAGTGTAATGCCCTCAGGTAGGTGCTATGCACACCTCCAGAAAATAAATCGTTACTCTAAGTCCTTCATTCCTTCTGCTTTCAAGCTGCTTAATGCCGATAGTCATTTTAGATGAAGACTATGCCCTTTAAACTATAATACCATATATTACAACGTGCATTCTTCTGTTTTTAGTCTTTATCTATCTACCTATCTATCTTCTCCCATTCAGACCCATGAGTATCAGAGTGAGTGCATTGCTTGCATCCTTGTACCCTTATGCTGATCTGTTGTCTGTGGCATATTAATGTTTCACTGTTCTGTGCTGAGTTTATTTATGTGTACTGGGTTGGATGTGGAACTGAATTGCCCTTCTGGGATAAATAAAGTTATCTGAATACTGAATATCTTTGTGGGGACTCTCCATTCATTTCCATGAGGAAAAACCCTAATCCCAACAATGACAACCTTAACCCCTACCCAGCCCTAACCTTAAACATAAGTAACCAAACACAATTCAAGACTTTTGGCATTTTTTGATTGCAGTCACAGATTTTTATAAAACTGACTTTGCACTTGTGGGGACTGAAAAAATGGTGCACACATCATCTAAATAACTGACAAATAGGTTTTTACCACATTTTTAACAAACACACACACACACACACACACACACACACACACACACACAGCAGGAATCGGACCCACTGTCCTGGAGGTGTGAGGCTACAAATGGGTTTCTCTCATATCTGGGTACTAGATACAGGCAGAAGGTTGGCCTGCTCTCTGAGGCGTGATCTGTGGGATGGATGCATATGGACGCGCTAAAGTCGTTAGTGAGTTCAGTGGCTGGCGCAGACTGACACGCGCGGCTGAGGTGGCACCCGTGCCATGCAAGATGACGCATCGCCCTCGAAGGGCACGTGGGCTGGAGCGCACCGCCCCAGCCTTCAGGATGGCGAGCCTGCATGACAAACAGGGACATGTGCGGCCCGGCAGGGTCCCGGTGCCTCACACGGCGCTAACGACTCTGCCCATTAAGCCCCCGTGAAGAGGCCTGGCAGCTGCAGGGGAGGGCAGAGAGGCCAGGCCACGGATGGGGACAGACTTCAGTGAGCTGCTGCCCCCATGCTGCTGTCATGAGGCGATCTGCTTGCTGAGGCGGGCCTCAGCGGTCTGCTGCGTTCAGCACGTCCACCCATTAATAACTAAGCAGAGGGACATCCTAATGGCAAGGCATACAAACTGATGTCCCTCATGAAAGCGGAACTTTCTATAGCATCTAGTGGAAGATCAGAAATCTGTAGTGGCAGATGTTGAAAGCAGGGTTGTAATTTAGACGGCAGTGGTCTGACAGCCACTAGTTGTACCTCACCACGGCCCACTGCCCGCCCTGGCCATTCGTTAGGGTTTGCCCACCAGCTGGCACAAAGGCTCAAGGGCTTTACTGCAAGTTCATGCTCACTTACATCTAGCTTACAACATGCTTGGTCCAGGAGATCATCGCCCGCAAAAAGCAACACCCGTGGTCTACTTTGGCCAAATGCTCATTGGGTATGTCATACTTTTAATCATTAGAGTCAATCTTTATTGATATTAAAATTCATATTATAACACTCCAAATGGATGAAATAAGCTTGGTCTGTTAAATTATAATTCTGATTTAAAGATGAACTTGGATGTATCCTGCACTGCATTTCCTAAACCTAAAAATCCATGTACTGTGGCTACATTGTGTCAGTTTCGAATCTCAACAGGGACTGTGTTAATGCATGCCAAACAAAAGATATTTACCAGTACAACAAAAAGGAAATTGTGAGAATATTTGTAATCCCTTTAAGCTGAGGGGGTCTGCTGAGCCAATGAATAAATGTTATCCTACTGCAAAAATACTTCCCATAACTGGACACTGGGTATATGGTTAAGCAGGTGCATTTTCCTTACATTATGCACAGTGAATGAGAGACTAACGTCCATGCTGCGATCACTTACCCTGGTCAGGGTCACTGTGAGGTTGGCAGCCTGTCCCTGGCAGCACAGGGCACACAGCTGGGGTACACCCTGGACAGGAAGCCAGTCCATCACAGGACACACACACCATGGGTAATTTAAAAGGTGCCACTTATGCTAACTGCATGCCTATAGACTGCAGGAGGAGCCTGGAGTACCGAGAAGAGACCCACACGACACGGGAAGAACAGGCAAACTCCACACACAGGGCAGAGGCGGGACTCAAACCCCCATGGCTGGAAGTGTGGCGCACATACAGCACTGCCCACTGTGCCAACCAAGAGCGGAAGCTGTTCTCTTTTGCTTTCTTACCTCATTATTAAATCTGGCAGTGGTGGGAAATTACCTCTACACAATGACTAGAACGTGATCCTGTACAACGTGAGCTGTACAAATGGCACATGTGTCACATCCGAGATGTAAACAGACGCAAAAAAAAAAAGCTTGAAAAATATCAATATAGACCATGTAGTACATTTCCCTCTTACTACACCAGGAGGCCGCCAATACTCAAACCTATGTGATGTTTCTGAAGCTTCCATGTGTTGCGGGCTGGCCAGGAGGAGTACGCTGCTCTGACTTCGTGAGGCACAGCTGCGCCAGCATCGTCCTCTGTTCCTCCCGTAACGACTGTGCTCCTGCATCCCTTCGTCTGAGGTCCCTGCTCCTTCCGTCACTGAAACAGGTCCTCCACAAAGGCACGGGTCACGCGTACCTTGAATACGTTCATGGCAGAGCCCCTGCTGACTTCAGCCCCTTGGCTCTAATTAACATTCGGCCTTAGATAACCTAAGGTACCCATCTCTGGGCCTGTAATGAACAAAGCTGAGAGTAAACACACCGTTCACCATGGTTTTTTTTCTCCACTTCCTTCCCTTTCCTTGGTCATACACAATGGCAGGGACTGATGGCAGACAGGAGCACTGTTGCAGGGTGCTGGAAGGGCGACTGAAGGAGACTCGGCTGCAACAGCAACAGATGCTTACAGCAGTTAAGGAGGGCCCACCAGCAGTAGCATAATGACAGATTAATGCATGGGAAGACAACATCCATCATCCCAACCGACCTGCATATTAAAAGTTCCCCTGCCTTTATACCACTGAACATAAGCTATTTAAGCAGTTTTTTTTTTACTTGACACAGATGGCAATGTGGCATATTTCTGTCCCATTTGGGGATGGAGTTCCACAGCCAGCCCCTGGTTGTTTGCATGGCCAGTTTGTGAGAAAGGGGTCAGGAGTTTGTCTAATGGAGCACAGCACACGTGTGACTAAATCTATCGCACAATTTAACACCTCAGACCTTCTAAGGGCCGTGCTTTGCTGACACTGGTCACCACTACATCGATATCCTGCATCAGTGTTTCCCAATCCAGTCTTCGGGGACCCACAGTCAGTCCATATTTTTGTTCCCTCCCAGCTCCCTGCCAGACAGTTCGCATTCTCGCTCCCAGGAGATGGTAGGGAAAAAAAAAAACATGGACAGTCTGTGGGTCCCCGAGGACAGGATTGGGTGACACTGCCCTACATGATAAACAAGGTGATGTGGCGTGGTCATAATGGGAGGTGAATCAACCCCCCCCAAAAAAAAAAAAAAAAAGAAAAAAAAATGTGCGGCCTGACAGCCGTGAGCTTCACGCCTCACATATGCGCCACATTGGGGGGGGAAATCTGCAAATCGACCCTGAAAACGCACGCCGGGACACAGCCGGGGAGCCTGTGTACACAGGCTGACACATGTAAACGCTCCGGGAGAGCTGCCCAGTCGCGTACGAGAAGGATGGCGCGCGTGCGGCTGCAGATGCAGCTATAATCAAGGAGCCTTCGCAACAAGCTCAAGCGCATGCTGCCATGCAACACAAACGTCGTTAAGATGTCAAAGGCTGGACGGCTCCCTTGATCGAGAAAACATCAGGGCCAGCAGCAGGGAATCACCCGGAAGGTCAATCCATCTTAACTGTATATCACTGGTATCAAGCAAGAAGCCTGATAGAAACTCCCATAAGCTATCTAAGCCATGAAGAAAGTGCTTTGTTATTAAAGTAGAGGATGCAGAGGCCCAGGAGACAGGTGTACTACTGGGCCAGCAGCACTAGGGGTGCCGGTTCAAACCAGGACCCAGTACTGACCCGGTAAGTTGACTTGTGAGGGACCTCTGATTGGCTGATGTGGAGCCCAGTCTTTATTCAGCCCTCCAACGTTGAGATGACCTTAACTTGACAATGGGTGATTAATGCACAACACGTTAATGATATACTGGCACTGTGGTGACACCTCCAGTTAAGTCTTCTTATACATGGTTAGAAAAATGTTCAGTACTGTATTGCAGGGGTAGAGAAGCCATTAAATAGACCTCACATAAAAAAAGACCATCTTGCCCTGGCAGCTGAAACACACGCTGCCTCTCTGTGAAGGCAGAGGCTAGAGCTCAGATGGACCCTGGAAATTCCCCAGGACAATGTGGCCTGGAAAAGAAAAAAAAAATTCCCTTCTTGTCTGAACAGAGGTAGTAAAAAAAAAAAAAAACCTGCAGAATAATGTACTCCCTCAGTGATAAGACAGGGGAAAAATACATGCACATTGATGTTTAATGGAATGGGCTATTCCTGCCTTTTAAATGCTAGCAAGACGCAGTGCACCTATGGAGGCCAAGTTACTTATATGGAATTGGCAGCAAAAAGCCCCCCACATCCAAAAATATGTTTTGGATAATAGATCAGGAGGTACAGCAACAAAGTTATTAAGATATTAATTTGTAATCAAAAAGCTGAATTTAAAGTCCTATAAAGCCACTGCAGGTAAACTATCAAACAAGAAAATGAACCTAAACTGTCCGTATTCATAAAAAGGTAAAACTATGATTAATCACTATAAGCTCAGATATGTAGCGACAATACCTTCATCTGCTTTTTAAGACACAGAAACTCGAGAGCACAAACAGCAAGATTTACAGCCACATTAAATTTTGAACTTAGAAAGGTCGGACCCTTCCGCAGGAGCTGAGGAGATAGAGCTGGCTTTACTGGATGGGAATACTTAGGAGAGCTGACATCTGACTGAGGAGAAACATGATCCTCCCACTCTAATTCTGATACACACACACACACTCACTGAGTTTCTCCTCCATTACACCCACACCGGCCCACACACACACGCACAAACACATACAGTAATACAGTCATTTGGCTGAAGTCCCGAGCAGCTCCACCGTTTTGTGGAATGTGTGGGGAAAAAACAAAAAAACAAAAAAAACCTGCAAGAGATGCAACAGCTCCTGCGCATCTCCATGGCAACAGGAAGGAGTGCAGGGCATTCCATGATACACGCTGTCAGGGAAAAGAGGGATTTAAACGCTGGTCACAAACCCAGAGGAACGGAGCCAGCAGGAAGTCAAAAATAATAAAAGCCCATCTTGCCCTCTCTCCAGCCAAGGGAGCTCATCACAGCCTCACCTTCCTGCCTGACTCCAAATGCATACAAAATCCAGCCCTTCGCACACTTTCTCACACACGCTGACACAGTCTCACGCGCACACACACACACAAGCTGCTTCAACCCATTCGCTAATTTTTCAGCCCATTAAGCACAGAGAAGCACGCATCCCTGCCAAACATGCCGCACACTGCATGTTGCGATATCATGGCAGCATAACTGTCACATGTGACTCTCCTGTATGGGCGTGGCCTGTGGAGGGCCAATGATATTGCAGTCTTCAGTATCCACTGCAACCCTGTACAATATCCATTCATCTTCAATATGCACTGATCCAGTAAAGGGCAGACAGGCAGCCCATCACAGGACATGCACTCACACTCGCACGCCATGGACAATTTAGAGAGGCAGGTCATCTAACAGCATGTCTTCAGACTGCAGCAGAAAACCCTCACAAACACAGGAAGGAAAAAAGCCCACATCCCTGCAGGTGGAGATCTATAGCGCTGTCAGCTGAGCCACCACACTGCCCCCACTGCACAGCGCTGGGGTGTTCGAAGTTTATCCTATAGTGTAGCTGGGGACGTAACACAGGCGTATTATAAACAAGCTGCCATCTCCCATAGTGGGTAGAATGACTTTAAATCTCCAGTTCCATGCTGCCAACAGCCATAGATTTCTGTGGTACAAGATCTCCATTAGTCGTTGATAATATGCATTTCCCACATTTGAGTCTAGGCCTGTAGATTGATCTCATGGAGTCTCATACGTTCATCACTATAGAGAAAGCACTTTCACAAGCAGTAACTGACTGCAAATAACAACAGACCACTTGCATCCATGCATCTTTTGACCAAACCAGGCACAGGGCAGGACGACGTCCCTTAAAGGGCACATACACACACTGCCCCCTAGAGGGCACATACACACACTGTTTAGACAAGCAAACTCATTTAATGGCACATGGTTAGACTGCGGGAAAAACCCCAGGACAGGTGTGGGATTTGAACTTGCCTCTCTGTAGGCCACAGTCCTATCCAGCAACCTACCGTCTCAACAGATCACTAACACACATGCTTAAATGTCTCTCTGGTATTTGGCTTCCTGCACCTCAGTCGCTGTCTCACAAACACATACCCGAGCAGCAGGGCAGTGACACTGGCAGAGCCCAGCAGACACGGCACACTGTACCCCCGCTCAAAGCTGTGTGGACAGTTGATCGGCGCGCTAACCCAGCTGCGCAGCATAAAGCAACCACACGAAGAACCGCAGCAATGTGAAGAACAGCGTGACGAAACCCTGAACCTTTATGTATACTGTGACCAGAAGCAGCCACTGTTACACGGTGAAGAAAAGCCCTGGCTTGTAGGTAAAAAGTTTTCAACTCCATAGAAGTGTGTTAATATTTCTTATTATTTACATATTTAGCAGATATTTTTACTTAGTTTTATCAAAGGGGATCTACAGGTGAAAGAGCAGGGACAGCCAGTGCCTGGAGCAATTGGGGTTCAGGGCCTAACAGTAAAGTATGTTTACCAGTCATGGGATATGAACCCGGACCCTTCTGAGCACAGGCACAGAGTCTGAAGCCACTGAGCCAAACAGCGCCCCCATAGGGCCCTTAAGGAGAAACGCCGGCCCTGAGTATGAATGGCTGCGTACCTGCCTGTTTGGCCTCATGCCAGTGTCTGAGAAAGCAAACCGCTATAATGCTGAATTTGCGAAGCTCATTCAGGCTAGAAGTGAGGAGCCGCCTTTAACATGGCTCACACTTCTAATTTTAAGCAGCCATGTGGCAGCACGGCCCACCCTGAAGGAGAGGAAAAACTGATTATTATGGAGAAGCCGACATGAGTTCATGACCCTATATTCAAATCAGATTAATGGTAAAAGCCCTGGAGTCAAAGCGGACGGCCATGGGGCGGTCAGGGGGAGACGGGTGGTCCAGAAGACACTATGTTTCAGTTACTGATGAATGCTGGGTGCGTGGAACAGAGACCCTCATGTGCTTTTTACTTACAAATACATCAGACTACCTTAGCTCCCCAGTAGGAGCAGACACAAACCCGCGTAAATCACGTATAAATCATTGCACTCACACATGCATCCCAAACAGCAGTGACACTTTCCTCACAGCTCACAAAGCCCATGACAAGCTGCAGCGGCTGACTGCCTCAGTCCTCATTTATGGTGGTGGGAGGGGTGGGGGGGGGGCATAAATCTTCATTACGTCGCTGTGGAGACAGGCCTTGCAATGGAGTTCCACATGTGAGGAGCTGCTCCGAGAGGGCATCTACCAGTTCATGGATGCACATGCACAGTGAAGTGTGCACTGCATGTTCATGCACTGGCTCATAATGGTGTCATAGAGTGACTGGCGTAGAGCTTGACAGTGGCATAGAGTGGCCGGCGTAGAGCTTGATGGCGGCATACAGCGGCTGCACTGAACATGCCCCTCCATTAGTCAGCCAAGATGCTCTTTGATCCCCCTCTGATCAGAGAGCCGTCACTTGGAATTCCTGCCCAGCTGCCCTCTGTCCCCCTCCTCCAATCCCTGCTGCTCAGAAATCCACCCCAGTGTGGGGGGGGGGCACTTCATGGGACAGCAACATAATCCTGCAATACCCCCTCCCCGCTGGACGATGGCCCCGGGTCCTTAAGATGTCCCCTGCCCTCTGTAGCGACGCAGACACCTGTGTCAGTGCGGGGTGGGGGGGGGCGTTTGTCTCAGCCTTGGCCACAGACAACCGATTCAGCATGAGGGGCTTCACCTGACTCGCTCGCCTCCTCGCTCTCATTCACGCAGACCTGCACTGTGCCCGAAGCAGTCCGTCTCACCCAGCATTCAGGCAGAGTGTCACAGCCGGGAAACGCCGCCACTACAGGGGAGCCTCCTCACAGAATGGAACAGGCAATCAGCTAACGAGCAAAGGTGGGCTCTGCTAAACCACCACGTTCTTACCTTCCAGAGTGCCAATCTGCCGGAGACATTCTTCTTCTTCTTCTTCGCTCGATGACAGAGAGGCACTAGATCATAACGAAGATCTGCATCTGAGACCGACTTGAAAAACAAAATCGCCGTTCCTTCCTTCTTTCTCCTCCTGCTCCTCCTCCTCCACCCTTTTCTGTGTCTTGTTTTTATCCAAGCCCTCTGAAGAGACAAAGCGACAGGGTGCTCTGGTCCTCGGCTCCGTGCTGAAACCTACACTGCAGCAGCCAGGAGGACGAAGCCAGTCAATGCCTGTTCCCCTCTGCCAGCGTCGAGCAAAACACGGACCTGGAGTTCACTCCATACGGACGTGGATCGCTCTCTCCCTCCCTCTCTCTCTCTCTCTCTCCCTCCCTCTCTCTCTCACGCTCTCTCTCTCCTTCCCTGGCTTCCTTCAGTGCAGCAGCTTTCACTACATGTTCTCTGTATTAAAGAAGTGTCTCCTCCACCATTGCACCCCTCGTGCTCTCTGCCCGTTTCCACCCCAATTCAGTGAGATGCTCCACACTTCGGCGACACTGTCACTCCCTCCAAACCTGTAACCACTTCTTCTAATGACATCACGTCTTCAGCTAGCCCAACATGGGCAGCTTCCTGGCACTGTATGCGCGCCACCACCGTTGACGACAGGTGTCTCCCTCAGTTCGGACGGGGACTGGAGAGTGATCTGGCTGCCAAGGCTTTGGGCTTCGATACGGAGCAAATGAGATTCTCTCTCAAACGTCACTGGCATATGAGAGCGGAACACTGATGCTGATCGTTTTCTGCCATCGCCGGTCCGTCTTGGACTCAGTGCAGTAATACGCAGGGCTACCTGAAGGGGATGGGGATTTAATTACAGGTTACCACTCATTGAGGGCCATCTCTCTGGAGACAGTGACATCTGCACACTTGCCGCAGGGCAGATCAAGCTTTTCGCACTGTTACTCAATAACAGTGTCGCTTATGCAGCGAAGCACTAACAAAAAAACCAAGCTGCAAGAGAAAGCAACCTGCAATTCATGCTGTCAGTCACTGAGGGAGGAGTCCCTCTTAGTTACAACTGATATCAGGGAACACTGCAGTCTCTTCAAATACATTTTTGATTCATAGTTTTAAAGGGCAATAGTGCTAAAAGTCAGCAAAAAATAAAAAAAACTGGATACTTGTTGTTGTTGTTATTGCCCCAGAGGCAATCCATCCATCTTTTGAGCGCTTATCTGTTACAGGGTGGCAGTGAGCCAGGAGCTGATTCCAGACAGCACAGGGCACACCTAGCTGATAAAACAGGAAGCTGGTACCACAGACGAATCACATATAGGAAGTGGACATTTAAGGTGTTCATTGAGATGCAAGGCAAAGTCTAGTCCTTGTTCTTCGTTTCCTGCTTGATACAGAAGACCAAAAACATCTTATAATTAGATTTACATTGTAATTGACCGTTACTTGTACATGTACAAACAACAGCTTCCTGTAGATCTAAATTGTGGCAGACACCGTGAGGGACCCCAGGTCTTCTTGGAGGGGTGCTCCAGCAGCACGCCGGCTCTACTGCGTCAAACACAGCCATCCTTAAGAGCGTGGCGTGCAGCTTGGCGCGTGATCGCAGCGGCCCGGCCTGGCCGAGCCCAGCCTCCATTTACAGGCCCAGCGTGAGCTTGCGGCTTTTCCCTTCAAGCTGCATAGTGCTCAAACTGTCCAACAATGTGTCACAAATAAGTTGAGATATTCAGGGTGTTTTTTTTTTTTTCCCCGGAAAGAAGTGCCAGGCCGTCTACTGCTGACATTATTGGACTGTCACCATCTAGGTGATTGGTTTAGAAATACAGGAGACTCAGTGAAGGCAGGGATTACGAAGGAAACATTGTTTAGTTCGCTAATGTCATTTCACAGCTCGCGCATGTACATGTGGGAAGCCATAAGACATGGAATTGCTGCTAGTTTACAGAGTAAAAATTAATAAAAGCGCACTTTAGGTCAGCGGAAGCTATGGACCCTCGAATTTAGGGCAGAAACGTCAGTTGTAAAAACTTTAAGTTTTTAAGTTTACTAGTTACCGTTCCAACATACTGCAAATCCAGACATTACTGCTTGCAGGTTTTGAACCGAGAGTTAAAAAAGTTTAAAAGCTTACCATCTGCCAAAGCCACCATTTAAATGCAAAGGTTACCACCAACAGGCATGATATTACATAAGTTTCACCCACATTGCACCACTGTGATGCCAACATCACAGGACAACAGTGTCAAAACACTGTAATTCACTAAATACTAAAAATCACTGGGAGGAATAATCTGGATAATAAACTGATATATGTGGGTTGGTACCTGTTAAAAGTGGAAGTTGTTAAGAGAACCAGAAAGTGAAAAAAACTGCATGGTTATCGATATAAGAGTGTTTGTTGATTGACACTTATTTGGTACTTGAACTTTCCACCCTTCTGATTTTGAAAACAGTTACCGTGAACATTGGTTTCTGACCCATTTATCTGAATAAAGGCCATTTTTATGATGACACCATCAATCCGCAAGCATGGCCATCACCAACAAGCAAACAGAACCAAGAGTATCCATAATGTGGATATGGAATGTCACACATTGGGATATATAAACATGTACAAGTAAACATGCGACAATATGTACAAATACAGATAAAGATGGATTGGAATTCCAGTTGGGAAAAAATGTTTTATGTATATAAAGACTGGAAGAGCTTTCTACATCTGTAAGGCAAGACACTTTAATATAAATCATTACAATTAAACTGTTTACACAAGATTACGTAGATTTGGAATTAAATTCAAGTAACTTAAGAAGGGAAACTGTGAAAGGCCTTAAGAAGATGTACAAAGTTCTGATCTTCTTTATGAAAAAAATGCTGAAACTCATGCAAAGAAATGTACAATTTACCCATTTATATTCTAGCTATATTCTAACTGAGAAATTATAATAAGGTACCTTGCATGCTTTACTCGAATATCAAGGTAAAATGATAGATATCTCATGGACATAACGCACAGGGCTGTATATCCTCTGTATCCCCACAAGTGCAGAGTATGTAGTAAAGTGCAAATATATGTCTAATTATAACCCATGGTGTACTTTACAGTGAAAGCCTGTCCATGCATTGTTCACACAAACTCAGACCCCATGAAGACAGGTGCTTATGAATATTCATTGCCTGTGACACTTTTTTATGTTTAGTTCTGATTTGAATCACTATCATTATGACTAAAAGCTTTTCACCCATGAATTTTGGGTCTAAATAGGTGTCAGGCCTGCCTGCTCATTATCACTTATGAATGCTGTTAGAGATCTTCACCCGAACGAGCCGAGAGAAGACTCGGTCAAAGCCGCCATTTGAACAGCATAGTATTCGGCTAACGTGTTAGACAAAAGTAATTACGCATTATGTTTTATCATTATGTCTCCTTCATTCTAAAAATGGCAACTGCATTTATTAACTCCTAAAACGTAAATGTATTGACTCTTTTCTTATATAATAAGGTTACAGTCTTACTTATTTTATTGCTTGAATTTGACATTTTGTCCAATTATTACAGAAACAGATTCCAACTGGAACCATTCCTGTGTTCTGGGTATAAAGGCTCTAAACTAGGGATGCACCGATACCGATACTGGCATCGGGTATTGGTCCAATACTGCGCTCATATAGTTATACTGGTTCTCCTAAAAATTCTTCGGTACCAACAACCAATACCACTTAATTGCGGCATTATGTTAAAACTCAAAGCCACTGTGTTTTTTTTTTTTTTTTTTTTGCTGCCCAATCAGATTTTGGCATCTAGCAAGAGATTTGTCAGCTGTATTGGTCTGGTTTTGCCGGTAGGTCATTGTTATTTTCAATTGTATAAATGCTGCCTTAAGTTCTCGTATTGGTACTCAATATGTGCAAGTACACAAATGTAAGTACTTGTACTCGGTCTGTAAAAAATGGTATCGGTGTAACTCTAAACACTTAATGGGATGTATACCTGTGATCCTCTACTTCAAGTAACTGCTGTTGATCCCTTGGATACCGGTGTCTAAACA
This sequence comes from Mormyrus iriodes, assembly GCA_011763525.2. NCBI lineage: Eukaryota > Metazoa > Chordata > Actinopteri > Osteoglossiformes > Mormyridae > Mormyrus > Mormyrus iriodes. The sequence continues at coordinate 8,058,745 of JAAGVU020000039.1, forward strand.
TGAATCACTGTAGGGTGGAAAGCTGGGAATTGTTTAAAAAAAAAAAAAAAACAGGAAGAAATCTCTATAGATGGTCACAAAAAATTTCCTTTATGCTTTGACATTTTTTTCCTAATATGGGTGCAGAAAAACAAAGTGTATCCAAATGACAAACATGTAACAATCCATGTCTTACACCACATCAGGTGATCTTTCTTTAGGTAAAGCACAGTTCAACGGCTTAACCTCAGAACTACTGGAGGTGTGGCTTAGGAGCACAATCAGCATCCATTACGGTGGTGACTCCAGTGTCCTTGGAACAGCATGTTGTTCAGGTTTGTGAGCCAATTATTACGTGACTGAGTACAGGCTTATAAACTGAAGCCATTGAGGACATATTCATTCAGATCTCAAATTTACAGTAAAATATCAACTACCAGAATCCTGCTAGAATTAAGGAACACAACACAAGCCTGCCACCTACTGGTGTGATAGGGTTCTATAGCCTTATGTGTTGGACCATTTGAAGGAGTCAGTTTACAAAAAGCAGCAGACAGACCATTACCTCTACATTTTCACTTCATTTATTTGACACTTCTATCCGAAGCGTCAAATCAGGGAAGAATCACGGAAATTCAAGGAAGAATTACAATTTGTGTGTGCTCCTTGGGATTTGAATCCACAATCTTAGCATTTGTAGCACGAGGCCCCACTTGTGCTACAGGAGCAAACACCCATCGGAGCCCCTGCACTTGGAACTGACCTCAGCTCAGATCACAGATGACACACCACCACAGGCGGACAAAGGCCAAGAAGATGACCACCAAACCTCTGTTCAACATCACTTCCAGTGGCTTCTACGGACAGCATTCCTAATGAGGTTGGATTGCCAGTCAGTCTGGAGAGTCCCTGATACCCTCCTCACCTCATAACTATCCTTTGAGTTCTCTTACCTGCCCTCTACTCATCATAGTTTGGTCCAAATCACCCTGTAGCCCAGCTTACTCTGGGACTGTTGTTATGCACCAAGGCCTATATTTCCTGTAGCTGCCCTACATTAAAAGAGAATTGAATCAAATCCAATTGCGGGCTTCCAAGCGACCAGCATGAATTTATTAGCTGTGAGAGCTACCTGCATTGTATATGGTAGATGTGATTACTCCGAGTCGGGGGCGGTAAGTAGCACCTGCGGACGAGTTACACTTAACGCTGTAATTTTCTGCCCCAAGAGGCTTGAGTAAACACTGGAGCTGCATCCCTCAGCACTCAGCTGGGGCTTGCAGCTACAGTGCGGAGACCTAGCAAAGCCCCACTCGCCCAGAAGCCTTTCACACCTGTGGCAGGCCAAGTGATAACCACCCCCCCCAAAGCTACGAATTTCACAGCCGAGCGTCAAGGTTAAGCACGGGGCCTCGACTGCATTCTCACCAATGAGCTCTAACAGAGCAACACCGCTTTACCAGGGTGAAACTCCGCCGCCAGCTCCTTGTCGGGACAGGAAATTTAAAAGGAACACAAAATGATGTCAGTTCATATAAAATCGGGATAGCTTTGGCATGTGTAGTTCACTGGTACGATTCTCGGTTACCATGAGGGAGGCCTAGGTTTGATTCTGGCCAGCTCACTTCATGGGGGGTGCTGTGTGGCCTAGTGGGTTAGGTCTCTGTGCCTGCTGAATCTAGTCCTCAGCAGAATAGTCACATGTGAGATAGGCCCTTAATACCCCCCCAGCTAAATGGCTGCTGATCCTGCACTCAGACCCCAGGTTTTGCTTCCACCTGTCTGAAGATCTCAAAAGAGAGCAAGATGGAACATGCAAAAAAAGCATTATTTCATTGATATTGGAACTAAATGTTAACTGAGCCACCCAAGTATGCAAAACCACATTCAACAGAGTAAAATGGAGATCTTACCCTTACCTGGCTTTAAATATCAACTACAGCTCTGTCTGCATGGAGTACAGAAGATAGATGAAACCCACATGAGACAGCAGTGCCAGTAATTTGCTGAAGTACAGCAGGCCAGCTTCTCACCTCGCCGTCCCTGAGTCATGGGACCCGGTGTTACAGATGAGCAGCAGGCATGTTGGCATGTCTGCCCCAAGATGGCTGCCAGTTGGGCCACTTGATTGAGCTCTTCACCTCAAAAGTCGCTTTCTACATGGGTGATGAAATGCAGAAGTTTCTGTGCAGTGCAAAAATTAATTCAAGAGGCGTAATTCTTTAACAGCACGACATAAACCGAACAAGGCAAGCTTTGCTTACATCAGAGCGCTGTTAGACACATCATCACCTGGACAGCTAACAGCTAAAGGGCTGACAAAGAAAGCTCCCTGGGGGACCTGCTGCAGGCCACAACAGACATCAGTGTGTGGAAATTTCCTCCATTATCTTCACAAAATCCCCTGAACACCACCCCACCCCCCAAACCTAGCCTGCAGAAGTCAGTCCTTGACCCACAAAAGGGCAGCGATGACTGACACCGCCAGTGATGGGGATGTGCTCTAGTGTCGGTCCTGCATTTCACAGCGGACTCGAATGACATACAACCACTCACAAAGCAAGGTCACGAAAAAGGGGAGAGTGATAACCACACAGGAATCAGTCTAGACGTTTCCATATAAGTCTGTTCTGCAGCAAACAGGCTCAATCATTTCTCATTGTCTCAGTTTTTGTATTTCCTTGCCAAGCCAATTTGTACAGCATTATAATTCTATAGATCATTAATGAAACCAAGGATGTTATCTACTCAGATACAAGGTTCAGTGTTAGGAGAAACTTAGAATATGCTCAGATGGAATTTTACCTGAACAAACTGCTATTTTGGCTCAGTAATGGAGGCCTCCTGGGGTAATATGACACTGTGACAGTATGACACTGAAGCGCAGCTCCACCTATGGTGTAACACAGTCACAGTATAATGGCACTGGTTAACTAATCTGTGCTACTGGTTTCCCAGTGCACACACTTTAAAAGAATGTTCTCCTGTGGGTAATCAGTGTCAGACAGTGAATCAACACTGAATTTGTTTGACTCAAAAGGCAAGAGAAATTCCTCAGCCTCGCTACATTGAACCATTTATGCTCTCACTTGGAACATAGTGCCATCTAGTGGTGGTATCTAGAACACGAAGTCGTGAAAATTAGCTGGATCGAATACTTGCTGTTGTTGTCGTCCAGAACAAAGAAATAACCATTAACTCTTTAAAATGAGGTTTGTTCATGTATGAAGCGTTTTGTAACAGGCCCGATATTTTGAAAAGGACAATTTTTTAAAATTTTCACTGGGTATGGGGACACTTCCCCTTAAAACGTAATTTCAAGGTTTGTTTCACTGCAGATTTTCTCCATTACACGGAGAAAAGGTTCAGGTTAGTATTTCTTCTCCATTTTGACGGCTGTAAAATTGGTCCACAGCACGGAACTTATTGAGTCCCTTGATTGTAATTATGAAAGTACTCCATTACCTTATTATTAATATTATCATCATATCATCCTACCACTGTACTATTCTATTTTTATATTTTAAAAACCAGCTCTAGAAGTCACTTCTATATATGTGTACCTCTGTATACTATAATGACAATAAAGCTATTTAAGTTCCTTCCATGCAATTCGGTTTAAAGTTTATCCATATCCAATCAAAAATGTAGACTCAAGAGGCAGGTCATTACACCTGTATGTATAGTGCTTGATGCAAACTCTGGGATTTTGGCTTTAGCTCTACTGGATAATCATGTATAGCTGTCTGAGAAAGAGGCAGAGAGGTAAAGAAAGGAGGTGGGTGCTGTGAACAGCTCATGTACAGCTGTCAAGATTCCTTGCACTCTTTATTCGGGATATAAAACCAAATGAGCAGCATTTTTTTAAATAATCACACCAAACTGAAACTGAATATCCATACAAGTATATACAGACATACCCCATAACTGTCAGGGTTGGTACCCAACTCTCCCCGGTTTGGCCAGTGGGTGGTGCTGGCCATTCTGTTCTCTCTGTATTGTAGCCCTAAGTACCTAGTGTTTTTACCTACATCCATGGCTGCTGGGTAGCTCAATGGGTTGAGGAAGTGGCTCAGAAACACCCCTCCAGGTGTGGGTTCAAGGCTGGCCTGCCTTGTTCTTTTGTTTGTTTTTTGGGTTTTTATTTTATCCTTAGCTTTTGGTTTTTCCTGGTATCTCTAATGGTTTATCTTTCTGTCCCTGGTTTTGATTTACTCTGCTTGTGCTCTGTTTTATTATGTTCTGCTTGTACTTGTTTCAGTCTTTTTCATAGTGTTTAATGTTCCCTAGTTCCTGCACTTGTTAACAGAACATGTTATCTACTCAGATTCTGTGACAGTATGACATGTCCTGTGACACTAGGAAGTACAACTCCATCCATGGTATAACAGTCACAGTATCATGGCACTAATCTGTGCTACTGGTTTCCCAATGCACATAACTTAAAAGAATGTTCTCCTCAGGGCAATCAATGTCAGACAGTGAATCAACACTGAATTTGTTTGACTCAAAGGCAAAGGAAATTCCTCAGCATGTTTACATTGATCCATTTAGGTTCTCACTTGGGACAAAGTGCCATCGAGTGGTGGCATCTAGAGAATGAAGTCTTGTGAAAATTAGCTGAATTAGATACACTATATTGCCAAAAGTATTGGGACACCCCTCCAAATCATTGAATTCAGGTGGTCCAATGACTTCCATGGCCACAGGTGTATAGAGTCAAACACCTAGGCATGCAGACTGATTCTACAAACATTTGTGAGAGAATGGGTCGCTCTCAGGAGCTCAGTGAATTCAAGCATGGTACCATGATTGGACTTATTGCCCAGGTGGCATCCTTTCGTGAAATTTCCTCGCTACTAAATATTCCACAGTCAACTGTTAGTAGTATTATGGAATCTAATATATAAGTGGAAGCAATTGGGAACAACAGCAACTCAGCCACGAAGTGGTAGGCCATGTAAAATCACAGAACAGGGACAGCACATTCTGAGGCGCAGAGTGTGCAGAAGTTGCCTACTTTCTGCAGGGTCAATAGCTACAGACCTCCAAACTTCATGTGGCCTTTAGATTAGCTCACGAACAGTGCGTAGAGAGCTTCATGGAATGGATTTCCATAGCCGAGCAGCTGCATCCAGACCTTATATCACCAAGTGTAATGCAAAGTGTCGGATGCAGTGGTGTAAAGCACACCACCACTGGACTCTAGAGCAGTGGAGACATGTTCTCTGGAGTGACTAATCACACTTCTGTTTGGCATTCTGATGGACAAGTCTGGGTTTGGGGGTTGCCAGGAGAACGGTACTTGCCTGACTGCATTGTGCCAAGTGTAAAGTTTGGTGGAAGGGGGGATTATGGTGTGAGGTTGTTTTTCAGGGGTTGAGCTTGGCTCCTTAGTTCCAGTGAAAGGAACTCTTAATGCCTCAGCATACAAAGCTATTTTGGACAATTTCATGCTTCCAACTTCTTTGTGGGAACAGTTTTGGGATAGCCCTTCCCTTTCCAACATGACTGCGAACCAGTGCACAAAGAAAGGTCTATACAGACATGGATGAGCAAGTTTGGTGTGGAGGAACTTGACTGGCCTGCAGAGCCCTGACCTCAACCCGATAGAACATCTTCGGGATGAATTAGAGCGGAGACTGCGAGCCAGACCTTCTCATCCAACATCAGTGCCTGACATCACAAATACTATCCTGGAAGAATGGTCAAACATTCCCATAAACACACCCCTAAACCTTGCGGAAAGTCTTCCCAGAAGAGTTGAAGCTGTTACAGCTGCAATGGGTGGGCCAACTTCATATTAAAGCCTATTTATTAAGAATGGGATGTCATTAAAATTCATGTGTGTGTAAAGGCAGGCGTCCCAATACTTTTGGCAATATAGTTGTTTCAGTCTTTTTTCCTACCGTTTGCTAATGCCTAATTACTGCTCTTATTAATTGTGTTATTTCTGCTATGTCTTGTTCCATGGCTTTATTGATTAGTGGATGATTTGATAGTCCACACTTGCCATTTTAGTCCTCATTATCCGTGTATTTAAGTGCCTACCTTTGTTCATTTCCCCAGTCAGTTGTTGTTCATGTTACTGTGAGTTTGAAGCACTGCTTGATTTCCTAGTCTTGCTCCCTGTTTAGCCCAGTTCTCCAGTTGTGTTACTTTGTGGTTTCTTTATCCTTATTTTTCCCTTTTTGTTTTTGACCCCTTGTGGTCTCTTTATTTGTGGTTTATTCCTTTGTGTCCTGTTTTTCTTTAATAAAACAATTGTCTTGGAGCTTTAAGTGGATCGTCACCTTTTTACCATCTGCATTATGCCACGGCATGACAATACCATGACCACAAAATGGTTGAACAATTAAAAAAAAAATAAAAAAATACTATCACAAATTTGGCCATAAAAAGGATATAATTCCCTTTTCTAAAGGACCTACATTGGCAAACACAGAAGCAGAGAATGCATGGATATTCACACTTTTCTTATCCGCCATGGACCACACAGGGAACTCTGTTTTAGGGTTTTAACAGCTTCATATCCGCAGGGCCAGAAAGAGGAGCAGGGGCATTGGGCATTTTTTGCAAAAAAGAAAAAAAAATAAATAAATCAAATTAAAATGTGAAGCCAAATAATACAGACTATCTGCTTTGAAGGCTTAAATGAACATTTTTAAATCCTACAACATGGATCATGGCTTTTCATAAATGAAATGAAGCAGCGATAAGTCTCTGTGACTCGGGTGTAACTTCAAACATCAACAAACTGGGTCAGTAAAATCTTAACGAGCAATCTCACTCCGCTGCTAATTAGTCAGCCAGCCGTTTCCCTCATTCACCTGGTGATGAGAGAAATTAGCACACATACCATCGCCTGGATAAAGATGTTACCTCCAAATGGCAAAGGGCCTGCCCGAAATCACACTGCTTCCAATTTTAAATAATGAAGGCTCTTTGATGTGTCAGAAGTTATGCTAGCATTTACATATAGGCAGGGACTGATAACTGGAACGCAAGTTTGGTCTGTCAGTAGCCTGTTGAACCACCTGGAATGTACAACCCTGTTTCCAAATAAGTTGGGAGGCTATGCAAAATTTTTCACTTTTGACATTTGATTTGTTGTCTTTGTTCTACTTTCAGTTAAAATACGGGTTTGTATGATTTGTAAATCATTGCATTCTGTTCAGCATCCTAACCTTTTTGGAAATGGGGTTGTAAAACTAGTACTCTCCGACTCCCCCAGGAACAGACTAAAACAACACTAATCAGGAGTTCCCTGAAAGCAGAATGCTGTACTCCAAAACACACATGGCTCCAAGGTGAACAGTCAACTTGAGGCCTATAATAAGGACCACAATTTTGTTGCAAATTGTCAGATAACATGTGATGAATCGGAAGGAGCTGAGAGACACCTTACTGCAGATCCCGCAGAATCACAGAGCTTTCCTGCCCTGATACATGCCAAAACGAATGCTACTGACCAATAGATCAGCTCTATTCATACATCTCCCACGCAAGGATAACGGGGAGGACCACGGTCTCTCAGTGTGGCTGACACTCCTCTCTTCTGCAATTCCCATGTTTCCATGCTTAGAAACATCTACAATGCTAAACTTGAACAGGAAACTCATTAAACTTCTGAAGTCAAGTGCATTTACAAAAAAAAAGGAAAGTTCATCACAGAAAAGCAACCGCAGGAGTTTCCATAGCAACACAAGTCATGATCGCTGTTAAGAAATTTTTTGAGGTAGGATTTAAAGTCTGCTTTATAAACCACATACGAATGTAACTGAACAAACGTGCCCTTTAATCACATATGATGCAAGTGAATTTGCATTTCAGATTATGAAATTGCCTTTTTAGATTTTCTAGAATATTCTAACAGGATCAGCAGGGGTAGGGAAGGGTAGCTGGTTACCTGTGTTCCTTTCACACATGATGCAGCAATGTTTCCACAAGAACTTTGAAAAAACCTGCAGACACAAAGAGATATGCATGAGTCACATCAGATCACCTTAACTTGTGTCATACTGCATTTTTGCTTACCGCAAGAACATAATTTATCCATCCATCCATCCATTCATCAACACATATACCAGGATGCACAGGACATGAGGCAGGGGAGGCCCTGGACTTCAGCCAGAACATACATCCATCTATTTTCTGTACCCACTTATCCTATTCAGGGTCGCTGGGCATCCAGAACCAATCCCAGAGGCTATGGGCGCAAGGCAAGGAATATCCCAGGAGGGGGCGCCAACCCATCGCAGGGCACATGTTTATATACTAAAGAAAATTTGTGGACTGCAGGTGGAAACTAGAGTACTGATCAGGACGTTAATTACTGAGATTATTATATATGTAATACATAAAGATGTTTAAATTACGGAACTGTTCATTAGAAATGCGTTAAGCATGTAGGGGGAAAAACATTAATTGAGGATCTGGAGATTACGGATAGATCATTCTGGCAAATCATATTAAAGAGAACGTAACAGTGACTGAAAAGTTAAGTTAGTGTGTGGACAATGAACATAGCCAGTGCAAACAAGACGCTTTAACAGAATCCCAAATTTCAGCAGCCAATGAGTGTCGGAAGGGCATTATGCAGACGGAGTAAACTGGGTGAAGAGGTGTACAGTCAAAAAGACAGGTGCAGCACGTGAAATCAAAGACTGATCGGATGATGACTAACGACCTGGCGTGTGATATTTGATGACAGCAGTAAAGTGCTTTGTAAATTATTCCGTTATAGCAATCAAGCGTTTTCTATGCTACAGTATACTGTAAGAGCGTATTACAATCACATTGCCCCTTACTGCGGTCTGACTGCCAGCAGGGACCGCTCTGTAACCAAAGACAAACACACCGACTCCCCAGCGGAAAGTCAATTTGCGAAAATTAAATGCATTATAAGCTCAACAGAGGCGCAAATAGTAAGAACAACTAAATTATAGCACCAATTCTCTTTTATTACTCCGGAATAGATACGCTGGTTTAGTTATGATGTTTAAAACATTACCATATATCAATAATTTTCATACAACAAATAAAATAGCTGGCTAGTTTGTGATATGTGATTGAGAAATGCAGCGGTAAATGTATAAGATTTTTCAACACTTTCAACTCACTAATCTTGATTTCCATTTAACCGTTTCAACAATAAAAACGGCATTTCTCTCTTTCTTAGAATTAAAACTTCAAAGACGACTTTCACATTTTTAAAATTTTAACACAAATATTTTTCATACTGCATTATGAAAGTACCTTCTTCAGCGCTGTCATTCTAGGTAACTCCAGGTTTTTTTGTTTCCTTTTCACATGTTTGGCTTTGTCACCGAAGTTTGTGACGCTGAATTTAATATTATACCCCGGCGTGGCTATATTTATCCATCCCCGTCCCGGTTTCCATGAGCCGCGACTCAGGCGCTTGTTTTGCGCAAGTCAATAAAAACAGCGGCGAAGAAAGGCAGTACCGGACGCGTAAATACGCCATTTTGATAAGGCTCAGGACGTTTTAATGACGGTCACATGGGTTTCTCACCATGGCAATGGTGATGATGAAGGACAGCACGCGCCAGTGCGGCCACGCGCTGACGCGCGAGCAGCCTTTATAACTGTTCCTTCGCACAATTAAGTATTGAGGAAGGTCAATGAAACATGCAACACAGTGTAAACGAGTTACAGCTGAATGCCACCATTTTACATGTGCGTTTATCCTACCTTTGCCAAAGAAACTAGCCAGCAAACCATAACCAATAGTTTAATTATAATCCGTATCCTAAACCAATTTACTTCTGCTTAATAAAGGTAATGCATAGGTCAAGAACGTGGAGTAAAGCGGAGCAGCTGAAGAATGATTGTTTTGATTACTTTAAACTTTTTAAAGGATTTAAAGTCTCTAAAATACACACAAAACCTTACTAGTCATTGTGCAGTTAGTTCAAATTAGCCTCACCCCTTACAAAACGAAAATAACTCAATTATCATAAAAGGCTCGTCACAACTAAACAACAGGAAACAAGGGGTGATCATGAAACAATTAACCAGTATTACAAATTTCTCAGTGCCAGTGTCTCAAATTTAACTTTATTCATTTAGTTAATTAACATTCTTCTCTGCTAAATAGAGCATGAAGTTAGTTCCTCTCAAATTTACTTTGCACAGACAGCAAAGCAAAGAGATATTCATCTAAATTGTAAATTGGGGCTGATGGAAGCACAGACTGTCAGATGGTTCAGTGGAAGCCCAGTGAGGGTGTGTCCAACAGAAAACTGTCTCCACACTTAATGATAGAAACAGACAGTCATGGGAACAATTGGGTTTCATTTAGGGCAGGATAACCAATTCTGTGTCTGGAGCACAGAATCCAACAGAGTTTGCAGAATTCCCTGCTCAGACACACCTACTAAACCTACTAATTAGCTAGGTAAGATGTGTGTTGAGCAAGGAAAAGGAGAAAAGAAGAAAGCTCAAAGCTGCAGGGATTTTAGGGACTGTAGCAGCTTGGATCGAAAACAGGAAGCAGCAAGTAGTAATTAGAGGCACAATGTCACAGTTGGCCTGCGTTCATAGTGGGGTACCACAGGGTTCAATTTTAGGACCACTATTGTTCCTAATTTACATTAATGATATTG
>JAAGVU020000039.1:8072258-8086457 GCA_011763525.2 Mormyrus iriodes
AAATTAAAAATGTATGTTTATTCCTTAGTTTCTGAGGTGGCTTAAAAGTATTAGTTTATGGATAGTCTGTTTATATGTGTATTTTGTTATTTAATTATGTTATTTATTTACTCCCTCCAGCATTTTGGTAAAGAAAGGTTGTTTTTAAAGTGCTTTATAAATAAACTTCACTTACTTTCCAATGACCAGAGCATATATACAATCAGCCTGCCTAGCTGTGATAATAGTAGCCAAACAGTAAGTGCACCTCTTGACCCTGGTGTGTGTGTGTGTGTGTGTGTGTGTTAAATTTGGGTTGAATATAATGATTTGTAGTAATGAACACATGCACTACTTCGTGATGCTCATGCAATCGGGCAGCTTCAGCGGTTCGTCCGCCGTTACTTTTATTATTACTGTATAATCATTATTGAATTATTATTATTATTATTATTGACTGTATTATTTTTATATTATTTCATTATATAACTTACCTACTACCCAGACTTAGGGAACATAAATACTACAGAACAGATCTCATTCCTAACCTGCGGACTGCCTGTATACTGTACAGGAACACACATATATGTGTATATATATAATATGTGTGGATATATATATATATGTGTGTATATGTGTGTTTGTGTATATATATATTTGTATTTATATGTCTGTATGCATGTATGTGTGTATAAATAAATAAATATATTTAAATTGTTTCACTCATTTCTCAATTTATGGGTGTGCATCTGTGAATAATATATATTTTTTAACTCCCACCTGGCTCTTATCTGTTTCTCATTAATGAAGGGCTTCTTCCTTGCTTTATGGGACTTCAGTCCTGCTTCTAGGAGCCCGATATGAACTGTCCTAGCAGCACTTCACACCTGCACTTAATGCTTCTCATTCCTTTAGAAGGTCATTTGATGTCACCCTCCAATTCATGAGTAACTGTCGGATAAGTTAATGGTCATCTCTGCCATTAGAAAGTCGCGTTCGCCCTTTACCTGGCTGGTTTCTGGTCGTTCTTTGTGCCTCCTGTTTCACCTTGTTTGTGTGTACTACTGTCTTAGAAACTGAGCAGGATATTCAAATCATTATGTATATTGTTTATTTTATACAATCAATTTTGCCCATTTTCTTGAAGGGTGCCAGTAATTCCTGAGCTGACTGTGTGCAACATAATCACCATTCTTATCCTTAAGAACATTAGTGACTGTAGTGGAGAAATGCCAAGGTGTTAATGTAGCGTCTATGCTAGTTTACGCATGGCCATCTGCATGCAAGCTATGCAGTAGTGCCAGAAATAAGCACAGACTTTTCATGGGGTCAGACAGCAAATCTCCCAGGAACTTCAGGACTGGGGATGACAAAGTACGTCTCACTCTACATCCTAAGCTCTATTATCTACTTATGGGGAAAAGGGGCCATACAAGAGGATGTCATAAGGATGATGGAATCACCTACAAAGAGGAGCCACACATCTTAAATGGATTAGGTGTATTTATGTTGAAGAAAGCATGACAGATATACAGAAAAGGAGTCTTTTTGGATATACACTAGAGGATTGAGCTGGTTATCAAATTGTAGACAGGATTAAATAGGTACTCAGAGCTTGTATATGCATTGTTTTAGATGTGTGTGGAGATGTCCCAAAGCCTTAGGATGGATAGATGGCCAGTACTCTGGTTAGGGGCCAAACTGTCTACATAGATGACCACTTTAATTGATAAACATGCACGAGAAGCCAAACTATGCATCACTGTAATGGCCTATTTGCTGTCAATGGGCTTAGCTGGATTGTGTTGGGACTGTAGAACACTTGAAGAGAGAGAATGCTCTCCACATGGTCTCCTGTAGCCCGGCTGTATAGATACAGATTGCATTCCTTCTTGATGTCACTTGATAGCTCTTTATGTGTTTCAGCTCAGGAGCTTCTATTAATCAGTTCAGTTGCTATTTTACCGCACGAAATAAGGCATCTTACTGCAGTAGCAAGTTTCAAATTCTAATTTCAGCAATAAAACTATTCAAATGGAATTTCCAAGAATTTTCCTCTAGAAATTTATGAATGAATTGGTTGATTGATCATTTAATTTTTAAAAGAATGATTAATTACATCTACGGGTCTACATTTAGTAAAGTTATTATTAAGTTTCAATATATCGAACTGAATAAACTATTTTGAGCAGAATAGAAATGAATGAGGTTTATTAAAGCAAGCCCCATTCTGGGTTATTCCCTGCCTTGCACCCACAGCTTCTAGGACAGGCTCTGGACCCCTGCAACTCTGCATCGGACAAGCAGATGGAATGGAAATAGAGCTTTATTAAAGATAGTCAACAATTACTAAAACAGCAAATATTCATTAAATGTTCACATTTTCTGGAAATGAATGTTTAATGTGTTTATAATAAAAACTTATATAAAAACGTCTCGCCTGCTCCCAATAGAAAAATAGACTGCCTACCCACCTTCCAGCTGTGGACCCAGTACAGGGCCACTGGGGGTCTGGGGTCTAACCCAGGCAGCAGAACCCTGAGCCTTGACACCAATACACAGTAACAAACCTTGATGTCCGATTAATGGTGTAGTTCACCACACTCCATGGCACTCCATAAAAGAGTGACTAGTGGCATTATAGATAATGAACCGTATTTCATGTCTTAAGATAACAAAACCTAGAAAAAAATAAACATTTACTATTTTTAAACCAGCTGTCCATTTATGATTACAACGACAAATTAAAGCTGGTAATGGGACTATTTGGTTTTAATTTTGGGTTCTTGACAACTAACCTTTCATAGTTACGCAATACTTGAAAATTTAAATAATAACATGACTTTAATTATATCATGTAAATCGAATTAAAACCATTTCAATTAAATCAATTTAGGTACACATTTTTAAAACGTGGCTTTTATTTTGTGGATATATACTGTATACTACATTGGTAACATAAAGCGACACCTTCTGGTTGAAGTTCCCATTAAAACGTCGATTCACGCAATTTTACGAATAAATTTTATTACGTCAGCCGCGGACTGGCCTATTGGAAGTTCGGCAAATGTCCCGGTAACCGGTCGGCGACAAAACGTAATTACAAAAAAAAAGAACAATTAGCGTTTTGAAAACAAAATTAAGAAGACTGTCACTGAATTTCACTTGTAAAAAAAAAAAGCTTAAAAAAGATATGAAACCATAAGCTGAGAATGTTTTATTAAAGCTCAATACCCCTGCAGGGGATGGGACCAATCCCCGCCCGCACTCTGTGCGCGCGGAGTTGGCAGGTTCCCCCGCGTTGTGTGGGATTCCTCCCGCAGCGCAAATACACGCACTTATACGAACTGGCGTGTCTGCATTGTAGCGCCAGCGACATGAATCCGCACGATGATTAGCAGCTTTCTGACATGATCCGCCAGCCCAGTATGTCTTATTGTAAATACTTGCGTTGTATTCCCTGTTGTTGTGCCCTTGCCTGTGTCATGCGTGAATCCTGTCCGATCCTCGCGTAGCCATTATATAACTGCCCACCGTGTGTGTGCCGTACCGTCTGGCCTCAGACCACCCTGCGTTTCTCGTTTACATGTCTCGGTGCTGGAAGTTTCTGTTCGGTACATTTAAGGGCTATCAATAATAGCGCGTTCCCACTTTAAATAAGCAGTTTAGTCTACTTACTGCCGCCGCGATGTCTTAGTCTGCCAAGCGCTACAATGTTATATACAGTGTATGATTGCATGAGTGTGCATATATGTGGATTGGAATTCTCTCTCCTGCTTTGTGCTCATCCCTCGGAAATCCTGCTCAAAATAAGTGGTGCACAGATGGACGGAACTGCTGCCTACACGTCATAGGCCTACCTACATTAATCTAAACACCACATAGGCTAATAATAGTTGGTTTTTATGCGTTAATAACACACGCACACAGTGAAAGCTATCCATCCAGCCATTCGTCTATTTTCTGCACCCGCTTGTCCTATTCAGAGTTGCGGGGGTCCGGAGCCTATTGCGGAAACCACGGGCGCAGGGCGGGGAATAACCCAGGATAGGGCGCCGTCCCATCGCGGAGTATATTAAACGTTATTTAAACCGAGGCATTTTACATTTCAGGCATTAATCAAAATCAGCTGAGAAACTGACCATCGTAATTCGTTAATTCTCCCGGTCCTCTGTGCACTTTCCTCGACCGAAAGCAATTTGTTGTTAGAAAGTTCAGAACAGTTAAAATTCTGTAAAACAAAAGAGCAGTTGCTACAAGTAAAACAACAGAGATGCATTTTACCATATATAGTAAATGATATACAGTATACAACATGTATTCTATATAACAGAATAAGAATGCTTTAAATAGACTAACTATCACGGGTTAAAATATCACCAGCGGCCACTGACGTAGCCTCAAAGTGCGTGTTTTATAAGACGCTGCTCTAGCCGGACCCTTAGTGCAGTAGGCTACAATTTAATATGGTCTTTATTTTTATATACTTCCGTCCAGGTAAATTATAATGTAGTCGGGAGGTTGCTTTTTCAGTTATTCCAGATATATTTGAGAGTAACACGTACGCGCCTCTTTTTAACTTCAGCTGAAGTCCTGAGGCATCACAGCTGATGCTTCTGTGAAGCAATGTGTTAACAGTGCGGGGATTATGCACGGCTGGAGAGTCCTCACTAAATGTACATGCATATTTTTTTCTGTTCCTTTTACAAGATTTAAAGGAAAGGGTTTCAAATGTCTTTTTTTCCTATGGTACTGACAAGTCTGTAGCCTACCTCAGACCAGCTACCCATTTCAACGGAATTGAAAAATGCTTTGAGGATGAAACGAGTGTTATTAGATATGTTTCCTTGTTTTTAATTATTAGCTTTTCTGTGCGAAACATAACAGACCCGAGCGGAATCTTCCAGCTGAGAAATCCGTCAGACACTGACATGAAGATTGCCGCATTGAAAGCAAGGAGCTTCTCCCTGGAGCCGCAGTACATTGGGTAGTCTTTATAATGAGCTTTGGAGTAAACTCATAACAGATTGGTGTCTTCAGTTAAAGAGGGTACCTCGTTTTCATTTATATCATACATAAGTGCCACAGAGGAAAAGAAGTACGCGTACGATCGGTGGGGGTAAGAAAGAAGAGAGGAGCTGGATTTTTGGGAGGGGGTCTGCGCATCGCAACACAAAACGCAGCGGGCCGAAACAGTTAAAAGGTGCGTTAACGCTGATCTGGCGTGCATGGGCTGGGCTGCGAAAACTGGAAATACGATAATTTTGGATGCACATAGGATCAGAACAACTGACAAGAAAATAAAATTGATGCATGTCTAATAATGTTTATTATGTCTAGGTTGCGCAATGTTTTGCTATTATGTTTTTCTTTTGAATTGGTTAAATTTGATCAAATGAGAAAAATAATTAAGCAAGCTAACATAATAATTACGTATTCATTGACCAAAAATAAACAACAGTGGTTTGTCTGTAAACTAACTTGAGTTTTGTGAGGGTCATGTTCTGCTCCGTATGCAAACTTGAGGTAGAAGAATGAGGTTTCCAGTCTTTCGACTCTTGGTTTGGCTACATTTCACACTTCGTCGACTGAACGGAATGAACGCATCACGGGTCTTCGGGGGGAAAGGGTTACGGTATTCATCGTTTATGGGACGTCTCTGTATTTTCAATTACAGCAATGCAACCAGCGCCACTTACTGCGGTTGCCTTATGGTGAATGCAGGACTACGAATCCGCATGATTTAGAGCCTGATCATGTAAAAGATGACTGCATCACGGCCATATATAGTATTTAAGGTCCAGTCTAGTTTAAATACACAATGAAATTTACTAGGCCTAATTAAGGGTTAGAAGTTTGACAGTTTTTAGTACTCTGCTCCTTCATCAAAGTGCAGTGTAAGGCGTCTCTTGTGCTTTTTCGACTGTTTCAGTCAGTTTTGTGCCTCGAATGGTTTACATTTCATACCATTTCAGTCAGATTTTTGTCCAGTCAGTGTACTTTCAATCAGTTTTATTTATTAAAAAATGCAGGATACTCACACGGCTTATAGGAATTTGATACCTCTGCTGCACATGGAACAGTTTGCACCATGACACAGTGCAAGATACTATTTAATAAGTGCATTCAATAAATCAGCCTGAAGGAATCGGAATTTCCTATAAGAATTACGACTGTCCGCGAGCAGCAGTGACCTTACGGCTGACCTTCTACACTCAGGTCGTGCTCAGCAAGTCCCGCTCAGCTGCACATGATGGGGCTTCACCATGTGTGTACATGTAGTGTGTATTATCATGCCAGTGTGACCTAGCATTGACACAGTACCTACTGAGTCAAGGAGGAGTTCAAGTCCAGCAGGATTCTGGGAAAACTTCTTTCGCCACAGTCACAGCTTATGGCCAGCATGCAGCCAATAAACAATTTACAGCAGGAAATTCAGACATTACTGCTAAGATCTACGACAAAAAGCAAAACCTAACTGTAATGAAAACTTCATCCCAGACTTTGGATGAGACCCAAACCCCATTTGTCTTCATGACAGGACTCACATGGGGTTAATATATCTTCCGGTGTGCACCAGATCACATCAGATCAGGCTAAAGGGTGGTTAGGGACATAAACATGGAGCCAGAAGGGTGTTGGCTTGAATCCCATGCAGGGACTGGCTCTGCACCTTGAGCAGGGAAATGTCCAGCTGTACAAGTGGTGCAAACTGAAAGTTGCCTAGTTAAAATACTTTGGAAATCAAATAACAGCAAATGTACTTCTCGTGTTTCAGAGCCAGAAGAACTTAAGTTAACTTAACAGAATTAGCAAAAAAAAAAAATTGGTCCAATTTTAGGATGTTTTACCAGCTACAGATACTTTCTTGATGAAAGGATCATAGCTAAACTGAAATGTTAATGAAAAACTATTAAAAGATTTTTACAGTTGTCGGTAGTTTGGATATTTCGGAAGCATATGAGCTCATTTTGGTGAGATGAGTGATCCAGTAGGAATAATTACATATAATCAGCCTCAGAAAATGATAGCAGTTCACTATTCTAGATGAGTTCTATCTGGATTTTAGCAGTAGACTGTTAAATGATGCTTGGAGACAAACAGTAGTTTATATACTCTATATTTCTTGGTTCAGAATTAAAAGATCAATAAACATGACTGGGGTGGCTGTGGTGAGTCAATTACATTAATCCAGCTTTAGTCAGTCAACACAACAGCCTCTCCAGCCAGTTTGTGTAATGCATTGGAGAGAAGAAACGAAATACCTGTCTGTCAACTTTAATGGTCTTATCATCTTCATTTGCTTCACAGGAAGACCCAGAATAGAAACACTGGGACACCAGAGGAGATTGGCTGTCCCAGTCCTGCTGCATCATGGGTAACCGCACAGGCAGGAATATCCACCCGTCCACAGGTAACATGTACATACATTAATAGACACATCATGGTGGCTAACTGTCCATAAGCTTACATGTCAGACTCCTGTCAGGTCCTGGACTGAGGTGGGCATGTTTTTCTGGATCACACATCCCTCTGTTAAACAGCTCATCATTGAAAGTACATCTAAAGGCTGCAGATACTTATGTGCGTCTCCAGTAAATGTGTATACATTCAGCATTTGGGAAGGTTACACATATTCAAATGAGTCACTATACGAAAGCAATTCGGTCAGACGGCTGGAGGAGATAAACTTGAGTCTGACATGAATTTATGAGCAGTTGGCAACACTGATACATCTTGATGTTGCTACTTCATTTGCTATTATTACAAGCACAGAGGAATTACTCTGCAAAGCTTCGGTTTGACTGTCACCCCTGTAGTTTTTAAGAGTTAAGCAATAGCAACCACCTTCCCACAACAGGATTCTAACTACCAACCTCCTGATCATAGGCAGGGAGCCATAGCCCCCTTCGTCACATATTGTGAAAAAACACGTATATAGCTACAGATTTAGCAAGAATCACCCCGTGGTCCAGCACATGTGCAGAGAATTATTATTTTCCAGATCTCAGTACACCCAACTAAAACCAGCTCCCTCTACATTTATTTGTTCAGCTGGTATGATCAGAATGCACTGGGCTGCCTAACACTCCCTCGTTATGATATTTTGCTGCTTCACTGTATTCTTACAGTCCATTGCATTGCTCTGAGTATCCTGCCACCAAAGAAGCAGAATTGAATTTTGGTGTAAAATCCGAGCCGGCCACTGGCAGGGAGGAAGTCGCTTCCCGGATCAATATGCATGCTGCTCACAACCCAGGGTGCCATTTTCATTACGCACCACCGCAGCTCGTCGCGCTGCTGCCGGCCAGCTGATGAGTCAGCTGAAAGATCGAGCTTCGGCGGGGAGTGCAGGACGGGCTCAGGCTCAGAGCTGCGCATGTGCGTGCAGACGTACTCAGAGAGTCTCCGGCTGTTTTTATTGCGAGCCGGCGGGTCAGCAGACAGTTGTCGATGAGACGCGGGGTTTATCGCATACAGGCAGAGGAGAAGGACACCCTGAGAGCAAAGCTCGCTCTCCGGCCGCCTCCCGGAGAGACGCCGCCACACCGTCCGATGAATGACAGGGCACCAAGGAGGGGGCACGGACTGAGCACATCTTCTCCACAGGCTCCTATCTGGATCTGTTCCACACCCCTCCAACAACGCCGGTCATTCCAGATCAGCGCGGGATGCCGGTGTCGCCATCTTCAGGCGCAGGGCAGCCCGATGGACATACTGTGGGGTCTGGGGGCTCGCCTGTCGATGTACAGACACCGCAGGTCTGGGCTGCAGTCAGTCCGGAATGCGCCAGGAGGCAGACTGACAACGGATGGACTCTGGGCTCGTCGAGCGACAGCGCCTCCCCCAGCCCGCGCTTATCTTCCGCCCCTGTCACTCCCTTAAGCCTCCCGACCACGATTCCCCTACACCTGGGATCCCACGCCGCTCCTGGGACTCCAGTGAGTGCCGGTTCACGGTCCACTCTGAGGTGGTCCTCGGGGGAAGGTGGGTGCGAGGAGACCGCTGGACTGGGAGGGACGGGAACTTCGGTGGAGGAGGTTTGTGCCATAAGGGCGGAGGAGATGCCGCTGTGCCCCACGGCTCTGCTGGAGCTCTGTGGGAACTTAGTGGGCCTGAGTCCAAGGCAGGATGGGACAGCGGACCTGACGGGTAAGCACCACGACTGGCCCCACGGCTAGAGTCACAGCTGCATGACAGATGATGGCAGAATTCCACATCTAACCTGGCAACCAGTCTTTGTTATTCATGCCTGTTACTCTGGTAAAAGCAATACACTGCCCATAACCTACTGTCAGATCTTTCAGTTACATATGAACGGCCTGTGTGCTGAAGGTTGGACATAAGATGCTGCAGGAGGCTGTAAGCCCATCTCTCTGCCCTTGAATTGAGACCTTTCTTTGACATAAATTCTGCCCGAGTCAGATCTGCTCAGGCGGCTTTTGCAGGAGAGGGAGGAGCTTGTGAAGAAGGTGCAGAGTCTTACGGACACATTGGAGGTTAGCAAGAAGCTTGGTGAGGTCACCGTTTGGCCAGATGCCTCTGTGGTGTAAAATCCTGACTGATAATTTTAAGTTTCAGTTTAACATTGAGCTTGAAAACACTGATCTAGTTTATGTCATGAATGGCTGAAAGCAATGGATTATTTAAAATACATCTTCCTGTTGCACTTTTCATATAAAAAAAAAAAAAATCATAAAACACAGCAATATTTTTGTTCAATTTCCTGTTCAACTTGGTAGACCAAATAATTACCGTGGTACATTATAATTACATTCAGCAGTTGTGCGGGTTGGTTAATAATCATACAATGTAAAGGTTAGTAATATTCTAAAGTTTTTGCATTTTTGCACACAGACAGAGCGGAGTGAATGGCTGCAGTTCCAGGCCGACCTGCAGGTGGCGGTCACCGTGGCAGATCGCTTGCGTGTGGAGGCTGAGCAGGAGCTCAGCATGCTCCGAGAGAGCCAACGGCACAATAGGCAGCATCACCAGGAAGCAGTCCTGGAGCTGGAGGCACAGAGATCTGCCCATCAAAACCTCTGCCTGGAACTAGAGGGTTTAAAGGCTGCCCACCGAGATGCCTGCTTGGAGCTAGAGGCCCAAAAAGCGGCTAGCCACAATGCCCGTCTGGATATGGAGGCACAGAAAGCAAAGGAGAAAGATGCCTGTGTGGAACTGGAGACGCTAAGGGCAGCACACAAAGATGTTTGCCTGGAACTAGAGACCGTACGAGCTGCAAACCAAGATGCCTGTCTGCAGCTGGAGGCCGAGAAGGCGGCAGTCTACAATGCCCGTCTGGAGCTGGAGGCCCAGAAGGTGGCACATCGAGATACCTGCTCAGAGCTGGAGGTCCTTAGGGCAGTACACCAAAATGCCTGCTTGGAGCTGGAGGCCCATAGGCTGAGGCCCTCGCAGGCGAAGGGGCAGCTGGGCGTGCCAATCCAGGGAGACGGGCCATCACCGTCCAGGCCGAGGGTAAGCATGGAGGAACAGATACATGGAGAAGCAGAGTCCCAGACTGAAAAACGGGAAGGAGAGGACCAGGGACAAGCCACAGAGGGCTCCCAAAAAAGGGAGCGACCCACTCCGGAAGGCGAGGCACGGAAAGATGGGCTCCCACAGACTGCAGCGACTGATGAGTGCAGGCAAGAGGAGCATTGGCTCAGGAAAGACCCTCGGAGGATAGTCATGATGCTGGAGAGGTCCAGGTACATAATGCTCTGGGTGTTCTACATGCCCAGGAACCCACAGTACTACTAAAATCAACCTTACATATAACTACCCATCTAAGATCAAATGTTACACATGATTTAGCCAAAAGCTGGCATTCCTGAGGGAGAAAGATGAACTTTTTAATTTGTCATTATATTTATAGTCATATTCACAAGCCTGTACAGGAGGCAGTAGGAAGTACTTATATACCCAGTTATTAACACTGAAGTGATTCATTCTTGTGGCTTTGCTTTTCTCTCATTAATCATATAGTCACTACAGCTCTTCTATTATACCCCCTCAAGCCAAGATGCAGCATTATCCCACAGCCTATATCATTGTGTTTGCAGAAGTCTCTCCAGGCTTCCATTGCCATCAGACGCCCCCTCTTCACTGAGTGGTAGCTCCCAATCGCTGGTCACTACAACAGGAGCCCTCAGTAAGGTGAGCTCACTGCCTGCACTGTGGAGGTATATCAGCTAAAAATGACTGTCATACTGCAGCATGTATTTTCGGCAAAGGGACCATGGGCAGGGGGATGTTAGAAGAATGTATTTAACAGATCTTAACAGCTCTGAACCCCCCCCCCCCCGAAAAAGGGGGTACTTTGTTTCCACACTTCCAGCAGACTATTCTTAGCTCTATGTCTGGCAGCTTACACAGAGTGTTCATCTTGCAGTCAGCAGTTGCCTGTTGTTGGTGATGCAAGTCACGCCATGTTGGAAGGTAGCGATTACTGACATCCAGAGTCGTTAAGCAGAAAACTGCAGACACCAGCAAATCACACTCACTAACCCAGTGTTTCCCAATCTGGTCCTCGGGGACCCACAGACAGTCCACGTTTTTTGCTCTACCGGGAGCTGGGAGGGAGCAAAAATGTGGACTGTCTTGCAGGGAGCTGGGTGGGAGCAAAAACGTGGACTGTTTGCGGGTCACCGAGGACCAGATTGGGAAACACTGCACTAACCCCTCCTAGTTACCTTCACTGCCATTTTTATCACTGAAGGGCAAATTTCTAAAACTCACTCAGTCCACAGGATACACTTTTGAGAAAATTCCTGTGGACTTAGTGAGTCTTGGAAACTTAATGAAGTTTCCAAGTTTAATGAGTTTTGGTTCCTAATGCTGTAACACAGGAGGAAGCCTGACTTTAGCTCATTGGCGGTTTCATCTCAAAAACAACGAAAAATGGACTAAGTTCTGGAAATTTGCTCTTCAGTTAGTATCAAAACAATATGGTCTTTAAGTTCAGGGAGTCCCACTGTTGTTATTCTTAGGTACAATTATATTCAATTCAATTTATTTTTATATAGCGCCTTTCACAACAGAGTCGCCCCAAGGAGCTTTACATGGGTATGTTGTGATACATTACAACATCACTAAGATAGAATAATACAAAAACAGGAAAAAGGGAAGACAGAGAAATGAAAGAAAGTACGGCTGCACGATATCACATCACGATTGTATGACGCATGTGCAAGAATCACCAGGACATTTTTTTATCCACAATATCTCCTCTTTCAAAGGATGCTGTGGCTGCTGAGCTATCCCATTCTTCACCGCCACTTCAGTGCTTATCGCTTCCATGATTTAACAAAACAGTAGCATGTGCCGTGCTCCACTAACCAAATTTGAATACACATAAGGATATGCCGAATTTATACAGATTACTCGCTTTTGGGCATTACAATAGACATCTCTTTCATATTTTAGGCATACTACTAATCTGCTTACCAAATTGTGGGTGTAAGTAAAAGTCCGTACAGCACCGAAAAACTTGCGTTAGGACAAATGTTATCTAAAGCCTTGGGGTGATTATTGCAGATGTGTTATATCGTAATAACATCATGATGCGATATCATGCAGCCCTATAACAAAGTCAAATGACAACGGAGGAGAGGAACCAAAAACTCCCAAGTAGGGAGAAAAAAAAACCTTTGGTGGTCCAAGGTCAACTGGCTGCCCAACCCCCCTGGGCATGCTAACATTGTTGAAAAAGAAAGAGTGGGCTTGCTTGCTAATAGCCTGTGTTATATTCAGGCATCTCCAAAAGACTCATATGACCTTTTTCTTTGTCCTCTGTGTGTTTCTAAGGACCAAGACATGACCCGGGCAAGGAGGCTGGACCGTACCCTGAAACGGCAGGACAGCTGGTCAAGCTCTCATACAAGTGTGTATGTGTGTACAGCATCAATTATCCTGTTTATCTGGTTCTGTAGACAGTTATACAGAGTATTATTCTTAATATACGCTTTTGAAATATATACCATTATATGTCACAGGTAAACAGGAGGAGGAGGCATCACTAAGCCAGCAGAGCCTGACAGATGTGTCCTCTGGGGGCACCGGTAAAATCAGGTGAGCCCGCATGCTGACAGGCTCTCAGGGCCATAGCAGTGTGAAGGAGAGCTACACCGGCTAAAAGCATGAGAATCAGCCTGCCTGTGGACCTCAGGTAGACTAAACATGCACGCACACTGCAGCCCTTTGAGAATCGCCACCCCACACTGAGAGGTTCAGCCTCGGGCCCAAACTGCAGCACAATCAATTCACGCTTGATTTTCCTGCAGGTTTCTCTGGAACTAATTGTGCTGATAAAGAGGAAAGTTTGTTTGATTGACTTTTTTTTTTTTTTTTTTTTTGCTTAGACAGGCTCTCAGGGTACAAAGTTTAAACTGGCACCGGCCCTGTTCCCAGTTTGTCTTACATTAACAGATTCTTTTATCTAATTGAGAAAGAAGGGTCAGCTAGTCCCTGGAGCACTTGGGGGTTAAAGGCCTTGCTCTATCGACTATGAGATTTGATAGGATGACCTTCTGATATTAGAGGTAAAGAGTCGTAACCCAGTGAGCTACTCGCTGCCCAGCCTCCTCGCTCACCTCCTCCTCTCTCCATCTCAGGCCTCACGATGGCTTCAGCCTGCTGCTGCGCCGCCACGGTGGCTCCAGGAGAAACTCGTTGCTACGCTGGTGCCAGAGCCGCACACAAGGCTATGCGGTGAGTTGCACCCCAGCACCCCCTGTAGGGAGCCCAGAGTATAACCCGCCTGCTTCCCCTCAACATGAGTGTTTCTGCTCCATTCATAAACCAATGAGTCTCATTATGAAGACATAAAACAAATTACAATAGCAGACATATACACCCAGTGGCCACAGGTACACCAACACATTACCGAAATCAGCCTGAATCTCCAAATTGCACATTATGTAACTGAGACTGATTAAAATATAGAGTACTGCACAAAAGTCTTAGGCAGTCAAAGAAAATGTTTACACACACATTATATATATATGTGTCTCTGTACAGTATACAGAGACACACACACACATACATATATATATATATATACATATATATATATATACACACACACAGTATATACACATATATATACACAGCACCTGCCTGCCCCCCCACTTTGAGACACAAATCTTAAAATTTTGACAGTGTGAATCGGAATTTTGCCATCTTGCTCATTTGACTTCCTCCCAGGGTTTCTTCCTG
>JAAGVU020000039.1:8088340-8112244 GCA_011763525.2 Mormyrus iriodes
AAATCTTAAAATTTTGACAGTGTGAATCGGAATTTTGCCATCTTGCTCATTTGACTTCCTCCCAGGGTTTCTTCCTGCTAGGGGGCTTTTCCTTGTCACTGTCGCCTCTGGCTTGCTCACTGGGGGATTTGGGTGGGGATAATGTACAGCGCTTTGGAACAATGTAATGTTGTGATATAATAATACTACTAATAATAATAATTCAATGATTATACAGTAATAATAAAAGTGACGGCAGCCGAACCGCTGAAGCTGCCCGATTGCATGAGCATAACAAAGTAGTGCATGCGTTCATTACTACAAATCATTATATTTAACCCAAATTTTACACACACACACACACACACACACACACACACACACTCACACACACACACACACACACACCAGGGTCAAGAGGTGCACTTACTGTTTGGCTACTATTATCACAGCTAGGCCGGCAGGCATAGATTAGATTAGATAGATAGAGAGAGCAGTCAGATCTCATCAATGAGGGGACACGGGATGGTCAGATGGTCAGATTAAAGTTAACAGTAAGTCCACAAGTGCAAAACTAACAGCTCAGTACAACAGTGATATGCAGAACGCTTCTCTGAGCACACAGTTCATCTATCTATCTATCCAAAAGCCCTACTTGGTACTAGCCAGGTGTCCCTAATAAAGTGGCCACTGAGTGTATATAGGGTTTGGTTTGAAAATAAGGTCTTTTATACAAACAGAACGATTTTAATATGGCATCCTAAATACAAGTAATTAAGAAAATGTCTTTAGGAGCCTTTAGAAAGAAACAACATCAGTGCTGAGTACTTGGCTGTAAAGGTGTGTTTTGTGCTCATGTTTTCTCATATAACCTGTGCAGAACATTGACATCACCAACTTCAGCAGCAGCTGGGTGGACGGCCTGGCCTTCTGTGCCGTCTATCATACATACCTGCCCTCGCATATCCCCTACAGCACTCTAAACCCACAAGACAAGGTGGGCGTCAACCACATACCAATCTGATTCAGCCCTAATATGTTGTCATGGCTAAACTACCACAAAACCTCTTCTGACTGAACACAGACATGAGTCAGAAATTTATCTTCAGAAGTCACACACATACGTACACAGAGGTATTGTAGATTCAGTCTACTGTGTACCTGTGTATCATCAATGCTTGCAATCTAACCATGATGGCCTTGATGTTTCATGCAGAAGGAGAATCTAAGCCTGGCTTTCCAGACAGGCGAAAGCATTGGAATCCCTGCTACACTGGTAATGCCAAACTCCACCTTGCTGATAGACCCCAGAGCAGCACTGATCCTCAGGCCCACCCAGCAGCCCATACACCTCTGCTAATTCACCACCTGCATGACAGGTGGTGGAATAGACAAAAATAAGTAGACATGTTGGCTGGGCTGGGGACTGGCTTAGAGAACCTCTGCACTGGAGGTTTATCATCTGATTATTAATGTTCTTCTAGGTATAGGGCAGGCATGTGCGATTCTAGGCCCGCAGCATCTAGATTATGGGTTCCTAATTTCCTGATGTCTGCAGACCGATTTACACAGTCCGTTATATGAAAATTTCAGGGATTGGGTGTGACCATTTCCATTTTTTTCAGAACACACAAATGTGAGGGTGTCATTAAAACGGGGGGGCAAAAATTGAAAATATAGTTTATGTCTGGAAATTAACGGAAATTAACCAACTCCCAGCATTCTGTGCATCGGGGCTTGGGAACCCTTAATCTAAAGGATGTAGCTTCTTACATTCCCTGTCAGCTCCTAAATAACTTTCAGTGAGCCAACTTTAAGAGTCAGACATATCTGACATTATTATTGAAAGCTAATGCTTAATTTAGCTCACAAACAGCACTTTCAAGCTGAGGATCACAGATATTTAATTGTTGAAAAAATATAGGTCTATGTAGTTATCATAATTAATGAATAATGAAATGTTTTCTTTAATTCACAAGTGATCATTTTAAAAAGTAATATACATCACATTTTGGATCCTAAACACATTTAAGATTTTTTTTTTTTTACTTTCAACATTTAAGAAACTAACCATGATTTTTAAATGTATTTAAAATTATAAAAGGAAACCATGTCTAGGTTATTTTCCCAATAAAACTGACACAAATTCACTCATGTTAGGCTCGACGTAAATTCACTGAGTCAGGTTTCGAACTTATTTAGGCAGCGTTCATATAACTTTTTTTAAAAGACAGATTGTATATTTAACTTACACACATATAGTGGATGGGGGCATATTTTAAGCCCTGAGGCAGGGCCTTTCAACGGACAGCTTTGGAACATCATTATGTTCCACGTAGTCCTGTATTTGATGAATTATGAATTTTATTATTTCATGGTAAAAGGATACATTTTAACTGGATGTTCTTCTTTGTATCTGATAGACCGTGGATGAGATGCTAAGATCAGCTGGGCCTGACTGGCAGAGAGTTCTAGGATATGTGGAAAGCATGTATCTCCACTTTGAAATGTGACTCCACCCTGCATGTTTCTGTCTGATGCCTCGCTCCACCTGCTCATCCAGCAGACATCATCTGGCAGAAAAAGAGCACGGAGGCTAAACCACAAAAAGGATGACTGTGTGAAGACATGCTGCTGGCCGCTGAATGGAGATGCAGGGTCTGTGATGTGTGCCGGCTCCACCACACAGCCAAGCTCACATTCCACCCAGTCTCTTCATTAACATGCGTTGAGTAGTCAGTTGCAAAATCTATCATCCAAAATTGCAATGTACATTAATAATTCAGGGGCACAAATAAATATTATCACTCCCCATGTTAAATAAGTAGTCACTGAAAATGAATGGATAAATAAAACTAAAAACATCTTCTGAGTGTATCAGTTAAACCATAACCTCTGAAAAATCCATTATTTTGATGTTTGCCAAATTAGGCAGAGAAGCCAACCGAAAGCCTAAGGGAGCCCAATGAATAGGCTCAAATGAAAAGCAGCATAGTGAAGAGGTCCCAACCTACATGAAAGTCTAAGACTGGTGGTAACAGATTAGGACTGCATATCTCATCGCGATATGTGAAATTTCTAGGACTAACATTGTGATATTTATAAAATAAAATAGATGAAATTATCTTAAATAAACTATAGCCAAATATAACTTTTCGTCATCTACCTACAGTCTGTCAAATAAGTTGGTGATGATGTTGTGCGTTTTGTCAACAGGCACAAAGATGAACCGACAAATGCAATGTGATTACTGCACATGCGCAAGATATATCGCGCAGCCCTGTAACAGAGATACTTATCCAGTCACACCAAAAGTAACCTTCACAAATAGTTTTTCCTTCAGGGTAACTTCATAATAAGCAAAATAATGGTTTTCACATTACCAGGAATGTTTGTATTCCGTCCAGCCACTTATTGTCCAAAAAACAAGGATACATTCCAGCAAGTTAGTCTAGGCTTGCTGTTTTTTAAAAAATTATTTTTTACATTATCCATAAGAGGACTGAGAAAATATGAGGTCGTTCCTTTTTTACACATGTATATTTTAATTATTTACTCTCCGATTCATTTCTGGTAATACTTTATTAGCGCACATACCTGTAAATAGACTGCATTATCAGGTTACGTGTGTGGGGGTGTGTGAGGGCGGGGTCCGTCATTAAAAGAACATATGTATAAACCTGTAACATGTATCGCAAAGTATATTGTGATAAACACTGGAAATAATCTCTCTGGATCTGGTCTCCGTATTCATTTCATTCTGTCATTTTATTTTCTGTACTGCAGTATTCACTTAAATAGCAAACATCCAATAGTAATCCAGGGTGTCCCCCTGCCTCGTGCCATGTGTGCTGCCTAGAAGAAAATCCCCCCAAAGTCATGTCATGATAAGTGCTTGAAGACTGATGGATGGAATCATACTTAACCCTGCACATTAAGTGCAATTTAGCACGAAAAAAAACAACAACAGATACATTTTAAAGCCTCAAAACACTTTTAAAAGCATTACAACAGACCAGGCGAGTGTCCGTTGTATGTAGGGTACAACATGGATATAAACAACATGCCAGTTTCAATAGTAATTTCTTTACCTCATAATTCACCCCCATTCTCAACATAGCATTATAGTGTATAACAGACATAAAAAGTTGAAAGCCCCCCTCCAAAAAAATAAAAAAATAATTCAATTAAATTAATCCAATTAAAAATAAAAATCTGATTATAATATTTCCATAATCGATCGCATGCTGTAAAATCCCATTAACAGTAATAAAGAATGCTTGCTAATACTCACCCCCTGTCAATTCCTCTGGTCGAGCAAAAACTGATAGTAACGATAGGTCAGGAAATCCACAAAGTTTACTCTCGAAAGTAAAACATGAAAAATGTGAAAACATTACTTTTTAGACAATACACGTGTTAAAGTGGATACTTCAACCGCATCCTTTAAACCACCCAAACTTCGTCTCACAGATATATTGATATTAATTAGATCGAATTTAAATTGTTTGTGACGCGCCAGCAGAGCAGCAGTCCGCAAGAGCACATTAGCGGCGTATCACCCCTCATCAGCCACCGGCGTCTCCGAAGCTCCAGCTGAACGCCCCGTCGGCTCACATTTGTTATTATTTTCGAACTGATGACGGCCCGAAACCGCCATCCGGCAAGACAAACTACAGCATTACAGGGGTTTCTACCTTTGAATGTTGCCTCCTGTGGCCAGGAGGACTTCTTTGCATTTAAGGGCATACATTTCCGGCTATCATATATTACTCACTCTTTCCTTATTGACATACTCTAATTTTATAATCTTTATTATTTATTTTAGATAATATGGCAACATAGGTCTACCACATATCAATAGTATAATATCTATTTTAATATTACTAAGGCGTTACATTGACAGCCGCTTCTGACCGTACGCTAGAGGGAGCACTTTCAGATCTGTGTCCGAGATCGAAGTCGTTGCTCGGGACTGGTGCTTCAGAGTCGACCCGCTGTTCCAGTTTCGTTGCTTAGGATAATCCTGTAATGGAGCAGAAATTATCAGAGTTCAGAGCCCGTAAGAAAGCAGAGGAAGCGTCGAAATGTGCAGGAGGGGTGCAGGCGCGGCCGGATCCCGCACCAGAGCTGTCAGGAAAAGCGGAGGCTATTAACGAGGAGGAGGAAACCGAAAGAAGCTCTTCGGTGTCAGCGACAGCCGCTCGGGTATCGGACACGCCAGACTTTAAAGTAGATCTTTGTATCTGATAACGTGGTTAGAAAGGAATTCCAAACCTTTCATAGCAGTAACTTTAAGATATTGAATTAGGGTTAGTATGACAGGGTTGCCAACTCACGCATCTGGCGTCACACTCACGTAAGAAATCTTACAGCAAATCTATATTATTCCATTATAAACCTAAAGTTAGCTACATCAAAAGCGTTGGGGTAGTTTGCAAACCTTACAGACTAATTATAAGGTAATAAAACTGTTACATACAAGTAAATGCGTGTGCATACTTGTTTCACTCCAGCCAGCTGACCGAAGCTGACAGCCCTGCCCTGAATGCATCTGCCTTTCCCCCATGCAGCTTTTACGCCGTAGTCTTACGTGGCCGCTTCTCCTAGGTGCCGCTGGACTGGCTGCTGCGCGGCGCCTTGGGCCGCAGACTGGCCGTGACGAACGTCACCCTGCTAAAGGTGCTGCTCTGGATCGTGCTACTGGGACTCTTTTCTGAGCTTGGCTTCGGCTTGCCCTTCTTCCTCATCTCCCTCTTCTACTGGCTGTACGAGGGGCTTCGCAGCCCCGCGGCCCGCCAGCCCGGGGAGCTGAGCGCCTACTCCGTGTTCAACCCGGACTGCCAGCCTCTGCTGGGCACCCTCACTGCTCAGCAGCTGGAAGGAGAGATGGGTTACCGGCCGCTTGGCGACAGGTAGCCGGGGCAGGACGGCTCCCGTCGCTCGTCACAGGACTGCATTTCCCCGAAGATCTTTTTCTTTGGCTGAAACATTTTCTATGTGAAAATTACCTGAATCTAGTTGCTTAACATAAGATATTTATATTGGTTTATAGTATGTTTAGGAAGTGCAAAACAAAGTTATAAAACAAGAAAAGGTGAGCGTTGTGTTTAAAATTCTGCTGCAGTTAAGAAGACATCTGTTTATAAGGCCTACAGCATTTTTATCTTACATATGAGTCAGAGAGACTGAATGGGGCAGATGCCTTTACTGTGTTTACCGGGAACGGTTTCGGTTCTGCAGAAGACTTCACTGAGCCTGTATTTTACAGATGACATATAAACAAAGTACAGCTTAGCCAGGGCGGCACCTGCTGGCAGAAGTGTGTCGTAATCCACATAAAATGCCTAGTAAATTACACACACTGAACATTGACGGTGCTGTTGTCTCACACTTCTGG
Source organism: Mormyrus iriodes (assembly GCA_011763525.2). Classification (NCBI taxonomy): domain Eukaryota; kingdom Metazoa; phylum Chordata; class Actinopteri; order Osteoglossiformes; family Mormyridae; genus Mormyrus; species Mormyrus iriodes. The sequence continues at coordinate 8,094,720 of JAAGVU020000039.1, forward strand.
TGTGCATTATCCAAGCCTGCCCCTTCTCTGTGTGTGTGTGTGTGTGTGTGTGTGTGTGTGTGTGTGTGTGTGTGTGGACTTAGTCTTTTCTTTTTCTTGAACAGGTTTCCCACAGTCCAAAATCTTGTACAGAGGGTAGTTGGCATCTCTAAATTGTAGAGTGTGTGTGTGTGTGTGTGTGTGTGTGTGAATGACTGTCATCCTATCTGGTGTGTTCGCTGGCCCCGTTCCTGGTGCTGGCTGCGATCGGTTTCTGGCTCCCTCACAGTCTTGTACTAGGTATGCATTTGGAAGGTCGATGAACAGTAAGCCATTTCGTTCTCATTTAATAATTTCACACTAAAAGTTATTGTAAGTTTCTGTTCATTCATGGAGTAAAATAGCCATATAAACAAAACTGGAGTAATGTATAATAGTGAGGAATAGAGAGCATTGCGTGTTGTCACACGGCAGGGCGACGCCACATAATGTCCAGTACGCAGGTGTCGGTCTGGTGCAAAGACACCCCAGGTGATGTAGGTCACAACAGTGCACTGGGGCTTCTTGTAAATGGGACAGATGTAGAGATTCTGGTCTTTGGGGCTGGTGGAGTTAATTGCTAATGTGTACCACTGGTAGAACCCTGCCCAGGAACAGGCTGTACACAAACACTCCTGTCTGGACAGGCAAATTGTGTCCTCAGTATGAGCACCAGTGGAAACCTGGTCAGTATTAAATACTTATACAGTTAAATAATGGAACATGTGGAACATTCAGTGCTTTGTGTTCCTTGTCTAAAGCCCAGCTTTTTTGATTTCTGGCAGGGGTCCTGCCCCATCAAGAAGAAAGGGCTAGTGAAACAGTGGATACTGGTTGTGTGTGCATGTATTTGAAAATAAATATTAACCTTTGTAGGAAATTAACACTGGTGTACAGACTGCCCCCCCGGGGGTTGAAAATTCCTGTGGGATTGTGCCTGTCCTGCCAGTACTTGTTAACCGAAACCCCGGTGTGACTGACTCCAGGGAGATGGTATGCCAGCTGCCACATCAGTAACATACACTGTCAGAAAAAAAAGAGTACCAATTAGTACCTTTGCTTGTCACTCGGGATGTACCCGCAAGGATCTACCTATTGTACCCTAGAAACGTTTTAGACTCATTTAAGGTACAGAAATGAACTCTGAGGAACATCCCCAAGGTACAAACAACATTAATGTACCCCCAATGGTAAAAAATGTTTCTCATAGTCCATTTCTGTACCTTAAAAGGTACAAGTACCTGCAGCTAATTAACAGACCAAGTAGAACTAAAATGGAATTGAATTGTAATAAATTCATAAACATACAGTGCTGCTAGAACATTTGTGAACACTTTGGAATTTTCTCTATTTCTGAATAAATATGACCTAAAACACTGTCAGATTTTCAAGGCAAGATGAGTCTATTTATATAGCACAGTTCAGACAAGGAAATTCAATGTGCTTTACAGAGGCAGAAGGGCACATTTAAACAAAAGACATACCATTTAAGAGAGAAAAAGATGGATGGATGGATAGATAAAAATAATAGTAAAATTGCATAAAAACCCTAAACGCCAGCCAAACAGTTTACTGAAAAGAAGTTATACCCTAGTGTATGACAACTGATTTAATTTATTGAAAAGCTGCAGCAAACTAATGTTTTAAGTCCTGAGCAGACCTCAGGTATTCAGGAAGCTTGTTCCACAGATGGGGAGCATAGAAACTGAACGCATGCTTTACCTTGCTTGGTCTTGATTCTGGGAACACCGAGTAAACCTTTTATAGATGACCTCAGGGGTCTGGATGCTTCATAATGTTCAAGTAAATCAGAAATGTATTTAGGTCTAAGACCCTTTAGTGCTTTATACACAAGTAATAATATTTTTAAATCAATCCTGTGATGCACAGGAAGGCAGTGCAGTGATTTAAGGACCGGTGTGATATGCTCTACTTTCTTAGTGTTAGTGAGGACTCTGGCGGCAGCACTGTGGATGAGCTGCAGCTGTCTGACTGATTTTTTGCCAGGATCCGTGAAGACACCGTTACAATAGTCTAGCTTGCTAAAAATAAATGTATGAACAAGCTTTTCTGTGTCTTGTTAGACAGAAATCCTTTAATTCTTGCCATGTTTTTAAGGTGGTAGTAGGCTGATTTTGTAATTGTCCTTGTGTGGTTGTTGAAATTAAGGTCTGAGTCCAAGACTACACCAAGATTTCTGGCTTAATCTGTATGTTTTACTGTCATAGATTCAAGGTGAGCAATGACTTTCAATCTTTCTTTTTTGGGGCCAAAAACAATTATTTTAGTTTTTTCAGTGTTCAATTGTAGAAAATTCTGGCACATCCATTCATTAATTTGTTCAATGTATGTCTTCAGAGAGCCTAAGGGACTATAGTCATATGGTGACACTGTAATGTAGAGTTGTGTGTCATCTGCATAATTATGGTAAGAGATGTTATAATGTTCTATAATCTGAGCAAGGGGGAACATGTAGATGTTGAATAGAAGAGGCCCAAGAATGGACCCTTGAGGAACTCCACATGTGATTTTTGTTCGCTCAGATTCATAATTACCTATTGACACAACATAGTCCCGATTTGTAAATATGATTTGAACTAATTTAACATGTCATTTAAGACTTTAATAAGTGCAGTCTTGGTGCTGTGGTGTGGTCAAAATCCAGACTGAAAAGCATTAAAGTAATTGTTTTGCAGCAAGAAAGAACTAAGTTGCCGAAAAACAACCTTTTCAATGATCTTTCCTAAGAAAGGTAAGTTTGATATAGGCCTACAGTTACTTTTTACTGAAGCATCTAAGTAGGGCTTTTTAAAAAGAGGTTTGATAACTGCAGACTTCAGGGCCCTTGGAAACAGACTTCACAGAAGAGAAGTATTGACTATTTGCAGAACATCTGTTGCTATACAGTTAAAAACAAGAACCTTGTAGGCAGAGTGTCAAGGCAGCAGGTAGTAGGCCTAAAGGTGTTCAGCAATTTCTGTCAAGGTTGCATGATCTAGGAGTTGAAAATGTGCCAAATTAACTAAATTAGTCCTAGGCAGAGGTACAGGTGACATTGCCATTTTGCCATTTTGATGGAATTACAGACTGTTTGTCATATCCTCATAATTTTATCCATGAAAAAAGATGCAAAGTCATTGCATGATTTGGTGGATAACAGTTCAGGAGGATGTGAAACTGAGGGGTTTGTCAGTCTGTCAACAACAGTGAATAAAGTGTTGCTAGATTATTGCTATTTTTTATTAAAATTTTAGAGAAAAAAGACTGTCTTGCTCTTTTTAGTTGTCAGTTCAAGATGCAAAGTGTCTCTTTACAGATGTCATAGTGAACCTGGAGTTTGGTTTTTTGGCACCTGCACTCTGCCTTTCTACACTCTTGTTTTTGAGCTTTTACCAGTGTGGCATTTCTCCATGGCACTTTTTTCTTACCAGAGACAACTTTGACCTTCATGGGGGCAATGGCACCAGTAATGTATATAGTTTTAGAATTAAACCTTCTACAAGATCGTTGACAGAGGCTGAAGGTAGAGCTGGTGTGGTTGTAACAGCCTGGGCAAATAATGCAGATGTGTTTTTGTTTATATAGTGTTTTCTGATTATATCAGTTTTAGCTCTGCTGATATCTGCAGCAGTGCTCATTTTTTAAGAAAACAGTAATGATCTTACTGGGCAACATGTAACCTCAGTAATGTGCACACCTTTGGAAATAATTAGGTCCAAAATATGTCCCTTATTATGTGTTGATTCTGCTACTTGCTGAGAAAGTCCAAACATATCCAGGGTGTTAAAGAGTTCTCTAGCAATGGCATCTTTAGGATTATCAATATGGATATTAAAATCACCTACAGTGACAACACAGTTAAAATCAATACACACTGCAGACAGCAGTTTGACAAGGTCATCAAAAAGGTTGCACTATATTTTGGAGGCCTGTATATGGTTACTAATATTGCTCCACAGGAGGATCTCAACTGAAGAGCAAGATATTCAAAAGAGCCAAACTTTCCATATAACAACATATAACAAAACATTCTTCCAATATTGATCTGGAGTATCCACATGGTGTTTAACAAACTTTAGATGGGCAGTGATGTTCTTCATGGAGAGTAGTGGCTTTCTCCTTGCAGCCCTGCCATGCGTACCTTTGTTGTTCAGTGGTCTCCTGATGGTGGGCTCATGAACACTGACATTAGCCTTTGATATTACCCTGGACTGGTAGTGTTCTGCTGTTAATTGTTTAACTTTAGTTATATTTCCTTAAGTGAACTTGAAACTAGATATCTTTAGATATTATGTTTCACATTAAATATTATTAAATGCATTGTTAGATATATTTGCTAGCATATTTTTAATGAACACAACCCCAACATGTAGACTGTTAAAAAAAACTCATGGACTCATTTAGACTGTAATTTAAAAAAAAAGGTAGACATCCTAAAGACTAAGGAGACCAAAGGCAGGGAATCTTCCAGAGAAGCCAGTGAAATAAAGTGAGCCAGATAACAGCATAATTGCTGTACATGAGATAATAAAATTAAAGAATCCTGTTTAGGTTTGGTGAAAAATTTTCAGCCCTCTATATGCGCTAATTCCTTCCTACAACCCTGGGGACTAAGCCCTCCTTGTCTTTCAATCCTAGTGACGTCCCTGGTCCCCCGCCCCCCAAAACTCTGTTCTGGCTTTTAACAGCAGACATATAGAATAATTGAAAACAAAAAAAGTTGAAAGAAATATTTATGAAACCTGTTATTGTACTTAAAATCATTAAATCTCTCTATCCACTAAAATCCCCTGATCTCTATTCACAGTCAGGTGATCTGTGGTAGATTCAGGGGCAGATAGAGTTTGTGTCCAAAACTCCGTCCCAAGCACAGTAATGTTTATCGTGTCATGAATGTTGCACTGTGTGTTCAGGAGGTACGTTATTTTGTTACACCGTACACTGTGCATGGTTGGAATGAGAATAAAGCTTTACTGAAATGACTTACCGCAGACGTTACCGGATGGGCTTTAGGACCTCGACGAGCGGGAATTCGACGCGCCTCGTTTCCGCCTCCGGATGCAGACGGTTCAGTTCTACCAACTGTAACACGGTAAGCTGGTGTGCTGACTGTCGCTCCGATATGCTGCGGAGGCCATAAGTTTAAGAAGTATTATCTTGCAATATGCCATGTATACGCCGAACCAGACCCTGAAAAAATGGTCAATTTAATGCCATCGTTTGATTTGTTGGGAATATATTTTTGGGAGAGCTAGCTAAGTTTGTTGCATGATTAACTATAATACTTAAAAATGAAATAAGTCATGCACTAAAATTTAAATCCACTCCGATTCGTTTACTGGTAGCATAAGAGCAAACGCGCAAGGACATATTCGGTTCCCATTGTGCTGCCTGGCAGTCACTAAGGTAAGTGGGGGAAACTTCAGCTTTGAATGTTATCGGTAAACTGGAAATGTAGGCGGTTATGCAGCATGGTGCTTTTTAAATGAGGTTCAATAGTGAAAAACGGTATGTAAATGTCCTGGTTTGATGTTTGAGCTACAACATTTATATTGCCATTAACGGTTCAGCACACATAGCAAGATAACTCAGGGGTGAAGCACGAAATTCTGGGGCCACTGGCGAAATGACACCTTGGGCCCTTTTGCCGGCCGTGGGTGTGAGCGGGCCTCCCTTGGTAGATCTTTCCAATCGGGGCCCGTTCAAGTCCAGGGCCACGGGAGGAAAACATACCGTTATCGCCCCCTGGCGACCGCCTGATGCAAGTTACTGTGAAATCGCCCGTGATAGACTTTAGCCTCACCTCAGTTTTAATGATTGTAATTATAATTTCGTAAATATCCTTTTAGCATTTTGATTGAATCTTTAACAAGTGGATTTGTGAAGTTGTAGCACAGAAAATGGTGTGTGGAGTTAAACACTATCCCGACAATTTATTAACAATTATATTCTTATTATGCCAAGAGAAGGACATCAGTAATGTTGCACATGCTCCGCATATCAGTGCTGAAGGATTTTATTAAATATATGAGTGCTTTGTGATATGAAGATTTTTTGCTAATAAAAAAAACAAATACAGAGCAACATCCCTGGATCACTTGTAGTTAAAGACCTTGCACAAGGGCCCAATGGGGAGAACAATTGGCTGACCCTTGGATCTGAACCAGTGACCTTCTGATCACAGACATAGCCTCGTAACACACTGAACCAAACTTCAGAAACACACAGTCCATTGTTAACTCCAATTTTCACCATCTGTCTCAGGGAGTCAGAATGGCAAGAAGTCCAGCCTTGGTCATGCGCCTGGTGGCCTCGGCCTTCGCTGTGGCTGAGCGGGCAGGGAGCATCGTGAGGAAGGTGATGCACAGTGGGGACCTCGGCATTGTGGAGAAGGTAGGGGGGCATGCAGTTTAGTAAGCAGGATGTTCGTCTGGGTGCCATATTGTGCCAACACTTTTATTTTGCCAAGTGAAGCTTCGGAGTAAGCTCCTCTTGTTACTTAAAATTTCATATTTATTCATCAATTTAAATTATTGCGCTGTTAAATCAGAGTCGATGGGGAAAGTGGACTGAAATGAAGAGAGATAGAGAGAAGAAGAAAAGAGGGAGAGAAAGAAGAGGAGAAAAAAAATTGGGGTTGAGGAGGGAGAGAGAGAAAAAAGAAGTCAAATAGAAAGAGAAAAACAAAGGAAAGAAAAATAATAAACAACGACTTAAGAAAAAGTAGAGCAAAAGGAAACAGTAACAAAAGAACAGCTTCTGCATCTTAGCAATTGACATCGTATCATCACACCAGCTGCTGTATCTGAAAATACGCGATACTTGCTTTTCCAATACCAGTTTCGATATTTGAGGATTTAAAAATCTGATATATCAGCGGATGTCCTTTTTTTTTCATAAACATAAGTATGAACAAAGATTTTCCCTAAGATAAGTTATGTGTAGTCCTCACCAAGATAACATGGCGTAATGCAGTTTAAAAATAAACTTTTTATTCTCATAAATAGTACTTTGAACAAAAGTACAACAAAAGAAAGTTTTGATAAGAGTTAAATATATAAAAATACAAAAAAAGTAAAAAGGAAAAAATATATATACATACTCCCCGTTTAATGTCCATTTGCTTTAACAGCCGAGGCCTGAAAAATTACAATAAAGAATAAAATCTGTTTTAATGCTGGACGTAGTCTTTTAAAACACGTGAGCAGGCTGTAGGTACTACACACGATTCACGTTTGTTTACTATGCACGGTAAGTGTTTCATGTCTTATAAAAGATAAGAAGAATTATCGTGCAGTACTGTACTAAAAGGTAATACACTGTACTTTAATAATCCATAATAAAGTAAAAAATGCAGCACTATCTGCAAAGTATCTGAACTACTTGGTACAATAATTAAAGGCATCTTATACTACAGCAGGGCAGAGTAGCCTAAACTTTCTAAGTCACTATGGTAACATTCAGTCAATGTCCATAACATTTAGCGTCCTGTTTTACAGAATGTAATGTGGATGTTAAATGGGGGTACCTGTATATCAGATCCACTATAAATGAATAGTGTATTGCCGACAGGGAAGTTGTGATGTGCCCTCAGGTGGATAAACAACGTAAGGGCAACACTCAGGACATGGTTTAAGGATCCGTCTTCCACTTCATCTTGTTAATTCATCATCTGTTATGAACGCCAATACCAATTTATCTGCAATTAGCTCATACTGGTTGATTAAATCGACTTAGCGATTTATTGGTTGGACTGTATTAGTGGCAGTGACATCTTATGTGCATGCTAAGCGTATCCATCTGCACAGACAGGGGCCAGTGACCTGCAAACTCTGGCAGACCGCCTTGTTCAGAAGAGCATCTGTGCCTCGCTGTCACGACACTTCCCTAAAATCACCATCATTGGAGAGGAGGTAAGTGGCAGAATCCCATGGCCAAACCAAAGATTTCTGGTTTCAGAGATTTGGTAGGGCCAGTGTGATGAGAATATATAATTTCTTGTCATTTTTGAGTGGTTGTTTCTAGGTTTTTGTATCTCAGCTCCACCTGACCCACATCTTGGTCCAAATGTTTGGTTGCTGTGTGCAGGATCTACCTCCCGAAGCTGTGGAAGAGGACCTGATTGAGAACGGGCAGGCTGACGACATCCTGCAGAAGGCATGCCCAGCAGAATATGGCGACATAAAGGAGGAGGAGGTAGGTGACTGGAAAAGTACTCTGGCACTATAGAGCTCGCAGAAGGTTTGGAGAGACGGTGATGAACAGAATTTAAGCATGATAAAATTTGTGTCACTTATTAGCACAGGCCTGTAAAATGAGCAAGATCAAATCCCCTCTGAAGAATTACATCTCAGCTGATGCTGCAGTTCACATTTATTATTTTTTTTTAGCCTGTCTCTGGAGCAGTTGGGGTTAAAGGCCCAAAGTGACATTATTCTGCAGAATACTGACAATATCCCGATTACAGGCACAGCGTCCAAACCTGCTGAATAGTGTGACTGGTAGATGAGGATCATTCATGTTGCTGATTATATTTATATTACTTTAGTAGATGCACTTCAAAAATACTTTTTCTAACATTAACACAAGCTCTTAACAACCAAGCCCTGTCATACCTTCATCCCCCCCACCATCCAGGCTCCACGGCCTTGGTGACTGCACCTTTTCCCGTTTGGCTCCCCGACTTCCTAACTCCCTCCCTACTGCCATTCGTCAGTTGAACAGAGTCTCCAATTTCAAAACCAAACTGAAACCCTTTGTTTGCCTGGGCCTATAACCACCTCTATCCAGAAAATGTGTTTTTATTATTAGTCATATCTGTTTGCTTTGCTATGTTCTACATAAGCATCTTTTGAGTTTTTGAAAAGTGCTATTTATATATTATTATTAGATGCATTTGCGCAAAGTCGTTTAAAGTGTAAAGTAATGTAGTGGTAATTACAAGATAATTTTGTAAGCGATATATGCAAATTCATCTACAGATTTAACCATGCATATATAATTTGGCACGCCATATCTTTTAAATATTGGAGTGCCGAACTTGCTTATGGTTTTACCGTCCATGACAGCTGTCGTCTTCTTCCTCTTTAGCTTGTGGTGTGGGTCGATCCTTTGGATGGGACCAAAGAGTACACTGAGGGTAAGGGGGTCATGATTCGATTAGTGGCAGTCATTCGGTCGTTGATTCATTGTGTGATTGATCTAAAGTAGGAAGCACCAGTTTTCTGGTATTTCTCTATAATTCTTCACACATTACTCCTCCTGCGCTGCCTGTTTGTCCCTCTCTTCTTCGTCTCTGTCCGTGACTGAGCTGCGACTGTTCCTCCCGCCTTGACGGCGACTCTCTCTCGTATCCCTGTGTTTCCTCCCTCCCGCTCCCTGCCACCCTGCCTCTGCTGGGCCCAGCGGCGGCAGGTCTGAACGGAGCAGCTCCTCACATGTGGTTACCGCACACAGCGCTGGGGGCTTGGCGACACGGCACAGCGCTCTGTATGGAGGCAGGAGCCACGGGGGAGACGGGGATGTGGGTGCAGATTTAGGAGAGGAATCATGGACTGTATGTGGACAGGAATATGATGTTGACAATGGGAGATGTGGGTGCAGCTTGAGAGCAAATGGTGGGAGGTATAAGTCAAGTATAGAAATGTGAAGCAAGAGTGTAGAGGGAGGAGAGTAGCTCATGGGAGTTTTACACAAAAATATTTTGAGGGCAGAAAGAAAAATGATTGATTTAGAGAGAAAACCAATCAAATTGTAGAGGAGGTGGGATCAACCAATCAGATATTTGGTCCCACCTTCTTTAATTGAATGGACCCACCTCTACAATATGATTGGTTATCTCTCTAAACCAATCATTTGTCCTTCTGCCCTCAGGACATTTTTGTGTAAGTAAAACTCCCAAGAGCAAGAGAATGAGGGTCTCCTGAAAGCTTGTTCATATTGTATCTTTTCTTTCTTATATTTAACCATGTCTCCCAGTCATTTTCTCAAACCTTAACTTTTGCTAATAAAATGTTTTGCTAATTAAATGTTAATGCTGTCATGTGCCTGCCATGTAACTGTTTTGCTTGCCTCTGAGTAACAGCAAGCAATTCTGCAGGCCTCCTGGATCACGTGACTGTACTGATTGGCATCGCGTATGACGGGAAAGCTATAGCCGGTGTGATTAACCAGCCCTTCTTCAACTACCAGGTACTGGTCTTGGGTTCAGCGCTTTGTATTTGCTACCTTGGTCGTAGTAAAGCTGTTGACCAAAGTATGTGTGTGTGCCACACAGGTATTAAACAAATTTACAAAACATGGTTTGTTCTGTATTGTTTTTGATATTAGACGGCCAATGACCAATCTACCACAGCCAATCTTCCTTATTATATTGCAGTATTGGGAACCGAAACTCACTCAAAACTCATGTAATCCAACGAAAAACTTTTGTTAAATTTCCAACAGAAATTTTCTCCAAAACGTATCCTATGGACTTAGTGAATTTTGGGAATTTGTCCTTCAGTTATATTGAAATGTTTTGTCTTTTTTAATAAAACGCTAGCAATTACATTTCTGTGTTCATGAACTACCAGGTTCATAAAAGCTCTTGTGTGACTTCACTGCACACTGTAATGTACCTGCCTGTATGTTTTCCCTTTCTGAATGTGTGCTTTCTCTTGACCTAGCTGGGGTCAGGGGGGAGCCTGGGGAGGACGTTGTGGGGCATGATGGGATTGGGGGCCTTTGGGTTTGAGCTGAAAGAGGTGCCAGGAGGACGACGCATCATCACTACCACTCGTTCCCACAGCAACAAACTTGTGACAGACTGCGTGCAGGCCATGGACCCACATGAGGTCATCAAAGTGGGCGGGGCTGGAAATAAGGTGAGTGACACAGGGCCACTGATTCAGGTACAGGACCCAGGGGCACTGCATCTGTCTAATAGTGAATGTGAGTAAATGTAGAGCATTAAATTCTAAAACTATATTTTGAACTATAACCTATATCAGTCACTTGGATTAATAAATAATATATCTTCTCATAAGCTCTGAGGTATCTATGCTATTCCATGGAGAGCGCTGGTTCAGTTCCTTGTTCTACATTGCCCTGTAGGGCACGTGTGTGCTTTCTGTGAAGCAGGCATTTGTGAAGGATGTGACCACAGCAACCCGCTTGTGCATGTTGTTGCAATGTGCGCAGATCATCCAGCTGGTGGAGGGGAAGGCCTCAGCGTACGTCTTTGCCAGCCCAGGCTGTAAGAAGTGGGACACGTGTGCCCCAGAGGCCATTCTACACGCTGTGGGGGGTGAGAAGTTCTGCCGGCCTATCAGCTTCTTGCGCTGGGGCTCATGGTCGTAAATGAGCCAATGGGGGCGGGTTATTGTAACTCTAGTATTTTAATGTATCATGTAGCTTATATTTATTCAAAGCAGCATCCTGATTGCTTACATATATTAGGAATAGATTAGGAATCTCACTAAGACGTCATAAACACTAATGTCCGTCTTTACATCGTAAAGGATGAGGATGCTGCTGGCGCGTGGGTAACCCATGAATGGTGAGGACGTCCTGTGTCTGCGTCTCACTGTCGTTTCCCTCATCGCTGTTGCAGGGAAGCTGACGGATATGCACGGCAGACCGTACCGTTACCATGCCGACGTGAAGCATATGAACTCAGCAGGAGTGCTGGCCACGCTCAGGGATCACCAGTACTACAGCAAGCGGGTCCCAGAGTCCGTGCTACAGGGCTTGCCGTCGGACTGAGGCACCGTGGGTAATAATGAGGCTTGTTCAGGGCCTCAATTTGACCCAGAGAGTAACTGTCCAGCTCATACATATTTTTATTACTCCACATAGGAATAACCAATCAGAGAATAAAACAGACGTGGTTTTCATAATCATTGACTTTGCGAGGCAGATTCACATGAATTACTAGTTGTACTGTATCCCACTTTATTTTATAATATAAGTGATGACACTAGTATCACAAGACAGAACAGGAACCACTACAGCAAAACAGCTTCTCCGGCCCTGTAGACTACAGCACTCTTCCATTTATACAGAACTCTGAAGACACAAGCTTGCTCCTTATACCTCAAGGAAATGGAAAAAAAAATACACGAAGAATGAGCAAGCAGCAATAAACACTTTTTAAAAGGAACACCGGAGAGTGCCATGCAAACGTGTGAAATTCTTGTGTGCCAACATGTGAGTTTATGATCAAAACTGAGAAATAAATCCACTGTGACAGATGGGTCAAACTTCAGTACATAATCACTTATGCGGAGCCCGCAGGCCTGGTGGTGGCGGAAGCACTAAAGTACTAAAACCACTAGAGGGCAGCATTTCTGCTGCAAATATATACTTGGGTTTCTTTCCTTTCCCAGCCCATGATGAGGGAAATGGGTCCGTTTCCACCAGGACAAAAAGGAAACATCATTGGGGCTCTTTGCCGATTTCAGTTGCTGTCCTTTTCCTTGTTGTCACAAGCTTCTTTTTCTGCTTCATCTGCCCCACATCAGACAAAACCAAAACAGTTTATTCAATGCACATGGCAAGATACTATAGGATAACATGCACTTTAAGGGTATCATTTGACTGCCCAAGATGGCTTTCAGGAAGCGGTTTTGAGTAGCAATACATAGAAAACATACTAATCAGCTTAATTAGATGTGTCAGTATGCATCCTCCATCCACCTATCCTGGATAAGCTTACAGGGGGCCTGGACTCCCTCCCAGGCAGCATAGCGTACTAGAGAACACCCCAGATGGGATGCCAGTCCATCACACCAAAATCAGGATGGGCAATTTAGAGACGCCAACTGGACCGTGGGAGGAAACCCACGTCAGGGGAGCATGCAGCCTCCAACCCTGGATGCAACAACCCCACCCTCTGCACCAGCACGCCATCTGTGTGTCAGCACATTCATATGAATTAAAAGTGGGATTAAAAAAATCTGCCCTAAGGAAATCTTACAAGGGTCATTTACTTTATCTGCAGGCAGGAATGTAAAAGCCTTCAGCAACAAATGTATCCTAACTCGTGTGGACGTTTAATGTAGCTGCACCTGTATCTGGTGGCTTAGAGGAATAAACACCATTAATATCAGCATTACCACCAAATAAAGCTGGAAAAACTGACAGCTCTCGGTGGGGAGGGGGCGCAGGCATGTGTTTGATTAATAAAAGGCTGCAGTCACTGATGGGTAGGTAAAGCACCCAGACTGGTCAAATTGGGTGGGTGAGGGCACAGGGAAGGATGGGGGAGACAAACCAGCAGCTCACCTCTTTTTGGGGGCCTGGGCTGTGCAGGGTGGGGTGACAGGGCGCCCCGAATTAAGCCCCCCATACTGATACTTGGTCTTTTTTTCTGAAGGCTTCAGGATCTGGGGGCACAGATGAAGCAGCCCTGTTATAGTGACATGCATCAGATTAGAGCAGCGTTTCTCAACCTGGTCCCCGGAGACCCCCAGACAGTCCCCATTTTTGCTCCTAGTGGAGGGACTGGCTGGGGGTCCCCAAGGACCAGGTTGAGAAACAATGGATTAGAGTGTACACTGAAGGCTGCCCGTGTTTCTGCACGACCTGGAAAGAGCACATGAGGGACTCATCCACACTCATCATGCCTCCTGCGTTGTCAAACTCGCCACAGTAGTTGGGAGCTGAGAACAGTGTCACCAGCTGTCGCTTCGCGAAGAACTCATAGCCGTCCTCCACCACCTATAGGCCAGACAGCGGTAATGCACCACGTTAGACACCCTACTCATGTCAGTTTACTCAAGTACTTACTGCTTTATGTCTTTTGCATCCATTTATACTTTTACAGTAAAAGAGTGACCAATATGAAGACACTGCTTTAATAATACTAATAAAAATACTTTCCATGTCATTTCATTTTTAAATTCCAACTGACTACATTTTTTACAGAATTGAAAACCTGTCCCCTTCATTGTCATAGAGTCAGTGAAATTCAGTTCCAGAACCGCTTAGGGCCTGATGAATAAAGGAAGAATGAGATGGGTTGCATCTCACCACTCTGAGGTTGGTTAATTGAGTTTTCATGCAAGCAGCTGGGGGTATGTTCATGACAAAAGCTAAGTTTCATATAAAAATGTAGAATTAAGAAAAATGTCCTGCTGCTGGGTTAGTGCCTGGGCGGTGTGCTCGTGGGCGCACCTGGTGTGCTCTGCATATGAGGTCCAGGTCGTGGCGGTTGAGGAACTTGCTGACCACGTCAGCCCCAAAGGTGAAGGAGACGCCACGGTCATTCTCCCCCCAGCCCTGCACGTCTTTCTCCGGGTCCGACCACAGCAGGTCACATAGGAGTCCTGACCCAGGGAAGGAGTCGCCTCCGTTCATTTACATGCTACACAGATACCCAAGGAATGGGCACACAGCCCAGTCTAACAGAATGTGACACGGTTTGGGCACAACTACCCAAAGAAAGGTTTATTTGTATGTTTCTTCAATAATTAAAGGCATCAACACTATTAAATAACATATAGGGAATTCTGTGCTAACCAAAAAAGTATTTAAAAAAGTTATTTGTTGTGCGGGGGCGGGGGGGGAGGGCAGCTCTGGGGGGGGACTAAGAAGCCCACCTGTTCAAATCCCGTGGTCTGCAGAGTGATCCCACCGCTGGGACCTTGAGCTAGGCCCTCAACCCCAATTGCTCCAGGGACTGGCTAACCCTACTTTCTCCTCTACTCCAGTTGCATGTGATGCTTTTCCAGCTGCCATGAAGGAGGTCCTACACTCACTGACAGCTTTTCCTCATCTCTCTAGTCAAACTCCTCCAAAACCATTTCTACTGTGTTTAGGTCAGGTGACCAGGTCATGTGATGCAACACTATCACTCTCCTTTGTAGGCAGCTTGGAGTGTCCAAACTTTTGACTGACACTGTATATCCCCAGAAGAACTAGATACAGACCTGTATCAGGGACATCTGTAGGCCTCATAATCCTGCGGATCTGCTCCATAGACTGCAGGTCGGGAGACAGACCTACAGAGACAGAGTGTTAATGTCCTTCTCCATCACCCAGCAGGACGACCCTGCAGCTCTTCAGAACCAGGACAGCTGTAGATCTACCAGCCACTTATCCAGTACAGGGTGATAGACACCCTAAGCC
The DNA here is from genome assembly GCA_011763525.2 of Mormyrus iriodes. NCBI lineage: Eukaryota > Metazoa > Chordata > Actinopteri > Osteoglossiformes > Mormyridae > Mormyrus > Mormyrus iriodes. The sequence continues at coordinate 8,109,849 of JAAGVU020000039.1, forward strand.
TAAAATAATGACATGAAACTTACAAATAAATTAGATGACAAAAATAAAAATTAAAAGATATATATATTTCATAGGTGTGTCAGGCATGAGCCCAGCTCCTTTTGTGCATGCTGTCAACATCCACGCAGACTAAATAAAAGTACCACATTCAAGCACTTAAAAACCAACACTGATAATGCTAATAATGGGGCTGTCAACAGTAACAAGCACGGATTACGTTAAACTGTTTAATGCATGTCAGCTCTATTTAACATTTCTAACATAGTGCATTTAATTATTGTTTTACTACAACCAAACTCTTATTATCCACAATGTTCCTAACGGACACACCTCCATGACAACAGAAGATCTTCTCATCAATGATGGCTGCGATGGGCAGGCAGTTGAAGCAGTCCGTGAAGGTCTTCCACAGCTTGATGTTGAACCGGCGCTTACCTGAGGGAATCAGTGGGAGGAGGTGGGAAGTTGAGGTGTCACATCCCTTACAGGCCCAGCAATGTCAATGAATCGTGTCTAATCGGCACCAACTGCAATGTGGGCTCCTTGCTGCTTTGTGAATGCACACAAGGGACTCTTACACTCATCGTAGAAGCCGTAGATGCGGTTGATGGAGGCGCATTCGTGGTTCCCCCTCAACAGGAAGAAGTTCTCGGGGTATTTGATCTTGTAGGCCAGCAGAAGGCAGATGGTCTCCAATGACTGTTTGCCCCGGTCCACATAGTCACCCAGGAACAGGTAGTTGGCCTCTGGGGGGAAGCCGCCGTATTCAAAGAGCCGCAGCAGGTCCGTGTACTGGCCATGGATGTCTCCTAGGGAGGGACGGCAAGAGAAGGCAGGGCCAAAATCCAGAGATAAGCTAGTTTGTTGACGGGAAGGAGAATACTTTCAAATAGTCTGTAAGTCTAATAAGTGTCTGTGCTTGTGCTGCGTGTTATAGCGCCCCCTTGTGAAACTACGTTCAGCACAAGGTCTCCCATTGGGGCCAGGCCTCTGCACTGAGGGTGAGATGCTCCAGAAGTCTGTATTTAGCCTCTTGTTCCACTTTCTGTTCTACTTCTGCACCACACCCTGCTGCCGCCACAGGTCAGAAAACAGAAGGGACGAGAGGAGTCTCAGGGAAAGAAAGGTGAGGTAAAGAGGAGCCGCTGCGGTTGGTGCGAGAGGGACCACGTGAGGTGTGCTCGCTACACAGCTGTCTGGGTTTGTGTGGCTCTTAGTGTGTCGCGTTCGGAGCTGAAACGAGCTCCGACGTTCAGCCATCTGCAAAGGCGGTAATTCACATCTACTCTGCCAGTCTATCGTTTCAGATTTTCTAGATCAAAACATACTGAAGTGAGCGGCAGCGTGAGCGAATGGGGCCCAGCTGCGTCGATCTGCAGGCGAGTGCGTCTGTGTGTGCGATGCATGACGGGCGGCCTTCCTGGCCGTGCGTCCGGGTCTGCTGTGACAGAGGTGGCAGTTGGACTGTGGTTTGGGGGAACAACAGAATAAGATAGTAAGGGACTGTGAGGGAGGTCAAGGGCTTCCGATCTAAAGTCTCCGGGCCAAGAGAACCACAGCCTACACAGGAAGGCTCAGTGACATCACACAGGCCACCGTCAGCTCACTTCGAACACTCGGCATTCGCTGGAAGCTCAGCCTAGCTGCACACATGGCAATAAAGTAGGCAACTAGACGTCTGTACATTTTCTTTTCGTATGTCACTTTGGACAAAAGCAGACAAAAATATAAAAATAAAGTGAATGTAAATTATATTGCAAACATATGAAAGACTCATTTTGAGACTATATTATAGCTATGTGGACCTGGATGCTCAAATCATAAGTAGCACAAAGACCATTCATCTTACCTTTACCCTGAAGGATGTGTATGAAGTGTTAGCACTTTAGCTTTTGAGTCATATGAGAGTTCTGTACAGTGTGTTGAGTACAGGGTCTGCAAGTGGCACTAAGGGCGCTTTTCCACCACACCAAGTACCGTACTTATGGTACTTCCCCTTCTCCATTGACTTCTGGTCGAGTACCAGTACCAAAAGTTCCAGTTCCAAAAGTGCCAAACCAGCTGGGGCAGTTCTTTGGTACTTCGGTACTTTGGGGTGGGAATTGGAATGCTTTCTTTGTCGACTGGTTATTCAAATACCCTGCCTGTGAAACAATATGGCCACTGTCTTGAAAACAGTTACGAACTCAGAAAACAACAATAAACAAATTAAAAAAATAAATAAATACAACCGTGGTGGGTCTCATCAGCAAGAACGATGAGTCAGCATACAGAGAGGAGGTGCGGCAGCTAACAGACTGGTGCGAAGTCAACAACCTCTCTCTGAACGTTGGCAAAACTAAAGAGATGATTGTTGACTTCAGAAGAACACGGAGCAACCACCCCCCACTGAACAT
>JAAGVU020000039.1:8112344-8125211 GCA_011763525.2 Mormyrus iriodes
TTTTATGGTGCACACGTGCACTTTTTGTAACTCTGTGTTGTCTTGCATGTAGCACCAGGGTCCTGGAGAAACGTTGTCTCATTTCATCATGTACTATATCACTGTATATGGTTGAAATGACAAAGAAAAGCCACTTGAACTTGAAATAAATAATTGCGATCTGGTCGGAAGAACAGATACAACAAAAAGATCAGAACTGCATGACAAGAAATTTTAAAAGTATTCTGGCGTGCTGTCCTAGCAATGTGATTTTTGTTGCAATAAATATTGGGGTATTTATAAAGCAAACCAAAAGTACGGTACCTGGTGCGGTGGAAATGCGCCCTCTCTGTAACCTGACAGTGACCTGTGAAGCACGTCTACAGAACTGTCTTTAATGCATATGTAAATGGGAATGTAACTGGAAGGCAGGAAGCACCAAGAAGGAAAGGAAAAAGTGAAGCAGGATAGATGGAGGAAGACAGAATCTCACCACAGATCTTTAAGGGGGCTTCCAGCTCGAGCAGGATGGGCTGGCTCAGGAAGATCTCCCTGGACTTGATGCACAGGCCCCTGACCTCCGCCTCCGTCATCTGAACGATCTTCCCCGGACGGCATCCCCTCACTGGTGCGCAAGCAGTTATCATCATCATCATCATCATCATCATCTTTATGATCCTCAAAGCTCAAAGGCTAATGGCTCTGCTTCTATCCTACGCAGCATCGCCACAGAGGCATTTCTGGGAGGAATGGTTATGGACCCTGAGCAGGTCCAAAGCCCTCCAGTACCAAATCAGGAGAACAGCTCACTACAGAAAACTACACACACAGGCCACATGACTATAACAAGCCCCAAACATGATGCCTGCAGCGATTGCCTGAAGTTAGGCCAGCAAAGCATGACTGGCGTTTTCTACATTAACTTGTCAGAAATTAACCACAGTCCAAAGAGGAAATAACACTGGTGCTGTAGTGCAGATAAACGTACTACACATCCTCGGGTCACTGCAGGGGTTACAGCGCACGTTACGCAGAGTCGGGAGCAAAAGGAGGCAGAGTGGGCAACAGCCTGGTCAGAACGACACGGACCAAACCTCCAGTGGCCTTTGTCCTCTTCTCTACGCTTTCTTCCAAGGAGGATGGAGAGTCTCATGACAGAGAAGAGCAGAGGGGCCTAAGCTCAAGTAGAGCACTGTCTTATGCCTCTGTCTCACTGCACCGTGAGATTAGTGCGAGTCAATCCCCCACCACGTCCCTGCTTGAAGCCCAGAGAGCAGTGATTGACCATATCAGGGAGCAGAGCCCAGGCAGTTAAACACATAATCCTTCAAAGCAAGCCCAGCTAACATTATAATAAGTTATTCAGCATTGTCATTAGTACAATCACACAGGAATAGCAAATTTTCACAAATCCTATCCATATTCCTATGAGACACACTTACAAAGGAAATGTTCACTACCACTCAAACCATGTATTTCACTAAATACCAAACGAGCGCCTCGTAATTATGAGAAAAGGCAGCAGTATGTTCTGCTAACCAGTTGGCTAGCTATGATCTTGCATCTCTACTCACTAGCAAAAGGTACAGGCATAAGCTATATGCAACCTTGACGTGATTATACCCCTGTGGTGTAACAAAAAAATAAATGAATAAAATCAAAAGATAGGAAGTCCCTAACTGAACACTTGCCTAAGCTGACCGGTTTATTCACCAATAACACTAAAACAGCTGATGAGGACATGGCAAACTTTACAAACACAGATGTGACTTTTTGAGTGGGGCCACGGAAATAACAAGCCCGCCTCTGCAGACATATAGGGGTGACGGCAAGCCGCGGGGTCAGAGTGCAGGGTCAGCCATTTACCTGACACCCCTGGATCGGCTTTCTTGGCTAAAGACTTTGCTCAAGCTCCCCACAGTAAGATGATCACTCTGCCTGCCACACATCACCTCCACCTCGATTTCCAGGCCATTAAGGAACTGCAAAAAGTGCAAAGCAAGGCCCAAAATTCCTCTGAGGGCACCACAGGCACAGCAACCAAGTCAGAGGATATTAACGTGGGTCAGGGTGGGCTGCAGTATTTCATTAAACCAATCTAATCTTATACATTCTCATTGACTTTCAGCATGCCCCAATTTTGCAGATAAAGGCATCTGCATAATAATAATAATAAAATAATAATAATAATAATAATAATAATAGCATAAGGAGACCAATAACAGCATGATTACAGTTAATTTAAAGCAACAGTAGTATCACTATCAGTATTACTAATGAATAATGGCACAAACATTCGGTCTACGATCAAATAAAATACAAAGGGCTTTCAAAAACAACGAATTCCAGTGTCAAATTAATCTTTGCAACTATAGTCGTTGTTAAACCTACAAATCGATCACAAGAGTTTAAAGCGAACTTGCATTTAACACATTTCCTTTCACATATGCCATTTCCTGCACAAAAACGACACAGTTCAAATACTCGGACAAAAGCAGGGTCATCGTGAGTACTTTCAAAAAAACTGAAGTTTGCCTGATTATGCACTGAATTTGCTAGGCTTGATACGTGGCATTTCGATTCATTTTCTATAATGGGGTAAATAGCAACGCTTTGGGTTTTACATTGAATTCGTAATCTGAAAATAATAAAAAGATTAAAATTTGTGACCTAGCCTAGAAATTCCATATCTGTTGAGAATTTTTTTTATTAACATTTTCAAGTTATTTATACAAATATAAATTGCATACAGTTCTATATGTATGATCGCATTGCACGTCAAAGATTTTAGACGATTGTCAAGGAAGAGGACAGATGGTCGACGGACGGGCGTAATAGTAAATAGTGCGGCTGATAACAGGTTTGGGAATAATAAAATTGGGTTTTGTCCGCTTTATTAACTTAATTTGTTAAAATCAAATGTTGCCAGTCAAGTATTAGTCAGCTAAATTATCCAGATTTTCTAAACGCGCTACGGATACCCGTTTAAATGTAAAATAAAATATTATAATACTTGTCATCAGTGACCAGCGTCTGCAAGTCCAAAACATCTGACAACACAAGCACAGCAATCGAGTATCAGAATGGCTCCGGAGTCCAAACCAATGTGGCATTAAGAAGCCAGCCAAAAACAGCGCTATGAAGGATAAGCGGCATATCCAGATCAGCCGATCGGATAATCCATGCGGGTTTTGGAGAGCAGCACGACACACGCACTGCAAACCAGCTAACTTACCCGTCTTTTCCCACTACGGGATGGAGAGTCGTATTAACGTCAAAGAAAGCGTCAACAAGAATCGAATGCCCCCTAGATTTTGGCACAGTCCTTCGCCGCGTTTCATTTCGTTGACACACAAATATAAACACGCGTTTCACAGGTCAACGAGAAAATTCACTTGTATCATACCCTCAAGGAGCCGAGAGATGAGGCTATCCACATTCAACTCGCCCTCCGCCATGATCGTGCGCGAAAGTGGGATCGGCCCGCTTCAGCTTCACCACCAGGGGGCGTAAAGAACACGGATAAAATAGCAGTAAGCGGAATACCTCTTTTGAACCGCTGCTAATTATTAATTTTAAGGGGAACTGCGTATTTATTTAAATGCCTTCCTAAGGAGCTAAATCAGGGCCAATACTTTTGTTAATTTGAAAAAAGAATAGGAACTGAAAGTTCAAGTTTTGATGTTGAACTTTAAAAAGTATAACGATGTATTCAAACCCAAATCAGGAACGGGAAATAGATAGATAGATAGATGATAGATAGATAGATAGATAGATAGATAGTCTTTTTTCAGTTGCAGATTTTTTGTTTTCAGATTCAGAGCTCATTTTTGGCAATTTCAAATCTTATTTTTTCAGTTTCAGATTTCTTTTTAACATTCAGATCTTATTTTCACTTTCAGATCATGATTTTTTCAGTTTTTTGCCACTGATTTGGCGTAGGGGCATGTGGTATCACTCAGAGGGGCATGGAATACTGAGTGACAGCATAATATAGACCTGCATTGCTGCCTTCAGTATCTGAGTGTGCTGGTATCCGCCTACATTAAGTATCTGCAGAGAAGCTGCTTAAGAGGGTGTCCACTTCACATGGAGTACCTGCTGGTGCCAGCGCGTACACACAGGGGAGACAGGCTTGGGAATACAGGCAGGGCAGGGCAGGAGAACCAGGATGGGGGCATTACAGGGTGAACTGAAAACGGAGCTGAGCTATGGGGCTATGGGCATGTCCCCATCTCCCTCTCCAGGAGACAGTGACTCGGCCCTTCCCTTTCTTGGACCCTTGCCAACACAGGATACTCCAGTACCTAGAGCTGGAGTGGCTTGAGTTTGGGACATGGGCAGGGGCCATTATATGTCCTCCAGTGGGACCTGCTCTGGGTCCACTCTCTCTGGGCTGGTGGCGGCCGGGGTTTCGGGCACAGGACTGACAGTGACCAGAGAGACAGGTGAGGGTCCAGGAGACAAGGCAGGGGCAGACGAGGCGGCTGGTGACAATGCGGGTGTCAGTGGGACATCAGAGCGTGCTGGCAAGGAGTCAGGTGACAAGGCGGGCACCGACGGGACCTCAGGGAGCGATGAGGCGGGCACCGACGGGACCTTAGGGAGCGACAAGGCGGGCACCGACGGGACCTCAGGGAGCGATGAGGCAGGTACCGACTATATTTCATTAGTATCTCTGCCAGTTTCAGAGCATCAGTAGGATTCTGGAGGACTCCCATTGTCCACTGTTGTTGTGGGGACAGATTTTGTTCCGTTCATATGCGGATCACTATACCATACCACCCTGAAGACAGCAAGATCCCTCTGCAGACGTTAAATAAATACATGCTGGGCACAGAACAGGTAGATGATATCAGAGGGATGTAGAACACCTTCATCCTCAGGGCTGTGAAAACCTGTCTCGTAGTGCATGTTTGAAACGGTCATCCAAACATCTCGCCACAAACGCTCTATTTTGTTAATAGAAAACAAATTACCTTCACTTTGTGAAGTATATTTGAACTTTCAAAACAATCACTATGGATGGCAACATCTGACACAAATAATTCTACTTGATATTTAAAATCATATAAAAATATATACCTTTGATTGTGCACACGCTTTCCAGACAGGAAAACTCCCCTCCCACTAACAGTGAACATGCATCACGCTATGCCAACATTTTCCATTCCTTGCTCCCGTCTTACTCTAAAACGAATGTTAAATTCCACATAAAAAAATAAACCATATGATTAATTTTTTAGTAAGATATAGGCTACAGTAACTTTTGACATATTTATCTTTTCAGAATTCCAAATTCACAGACTTGATAAATGTCATGGGCGGTGCCCGTCCGACCTCTGGCCAGGGGTCACTCTCACCGGTTCGTTTGTATTTACTGCTTTTGTCTCCCCAGTGTTTTTGTAACTTGGTTTCATTTTGTTCTTTTGCCTGTTCACTTCCGGTCCTGATTATATTTCAGTTCCATGTTACTTATCCTAGTGTTTGCTTGTTGCTCTGTGTCTCGTTTGGTTGGTTAATTGTCATCTGCCTTCTCATTGGTCAGTTACCCGTTTCTGTTTAAGTGTCTATGTCTGCTCTGTTCGTTAGTCAGTCATTGTGTGAAAAGTTACTCTGTGTATTGATCACTGTGCATTGTATTCTGCTTGTTTGTTTAGTCCTGTTCCTGTGGCCTTGTTCCTTTAGCTGGTGCATGTATGGTCCTGTTAGTTATTTCTATCTGTTTAGTTCTGACCCTTTGTGATCCTTTTGTTTTGTAGTTTACCCTATTGTTTTCTGTTTTCTTTAATAAACCCTTTTTTTGTCTTGGATCCGCTAGTGGATCGTCCACCCTCATTTTCTGCCTGCACCATGCCCCGGGTCCGTAACAATAAAATTCCTAATAGTTCCAGCTAAACCATTATAATAATTTCTTATCAAGACAGATAAAGTAAAGTGATTACACATCGTATACTATACATTTAATCATCAACAGGGCTTTAGACAGATAAACAGTGATTTCTCACTTCTATCTATTTAGACAAGTAATGAAGTGTAGGTTTGTTTAAACTGGCATCTTTGAGTAGTAATAGTATTAATGTAACTAAAGAATCAGTCCTACTTAATGTCTTAGCTGTGCATAACGCTCTGGTCATCTCACTGGTCAGAACAATGTGTAGTCATATGCATGCTTCCACGGATTTCAGTATTTCCAAAATTTCCCAGCTTAACTTCCCATAGAAAGTTTCTGCAACATTTCTGGAATTTTTCAACCCATTTGCAACCCTACTTTCCCTGGAAAGTTTCCAGTAATTTACCGGAAATTTCCTGACCCTTTGCAAGCCTAGGAATAAGTACCACAGTGAGCCACACCTATTTGTTAGTCTTACCTTAATGGAAAGCCATACTTTTGCACTGCATTTTGCAATGCATGACACTGAGAGGGACACTTCTATCAGGCTTTGTATTTGCTGAGGATATTTTGGCCGTCCCATTTTTCTTTCCAACGCTGGCACCTGATTACGGTTCACATTACAGTTGTCCTCTATATTGACAAGTGTCAAGAGCTCAGTCAAAGCATTGACCACATCCTGTGGTTTCTCAACCTGGCCATACAACAACCTTAAAATAACCATCTACTGGTTGATTACAAATTGCAAATAGTCCACATCTAGGGGCAATCTTTAACGTGGGAAACTGTAGTCAGTAGTGTCTGAAGAAATTCCCTTTTCACTTACTCCTAGAATAAACAAACATCAATTTACATTATTGTACTGGCTTAATTCAACTATTTAAATTACACACGTACATATAACAAGCAGTGCGTGAGTTATCACTAGAACACCAAGTCATGAAGCAGCTTTCCTTTAAAGGTTATAATAAGCATTCCAGTGTGGTCCTGCATCTGTCTGCAGATGTCTGAGAGTGGATGGGTGTGTGCTCTGTGAAGGAGCAAAAAGAGAAACTAGCAGGGCAGCGCCACCCTCTGCCAATTTCAAATGCTCACATTGTTAGCCTCCTGGTAAATTCACATAGTTTGTCATTGAACTTCACTGTCAATGAAACTGTGAAAGTAAATGTCTACACTTCCTTATCGTGCAAGACGCTCATGGGAGTTTTACTTACACAAAAATGTTCTGAGGGCAGAACAAAAAAATACTTAGTTCAGATAGCCAATCAGATTGTAGAGGAGGCGTGTCCAAGCAACTAGAGCAAGCAGGACCAACCAGTCATATGTCTTTTTAAAATATGCCCACAAAGCTTTGAAGCTTATTTTAAAAATGATGTTTATGAGTATTGCTGGAGATATTTCAAAACAGTAACAGTATGTTTAATTCATCAATGGGCAAATACAAAGTAGACCTATACTATTAAAGACATAAAATCTTCAAAATCAATAAAAGATATAGGCCTGTCATTTGTCTGAAAAACGTCCCATTCGATTACAATTTATAAAGACCTTCTTTGTTGACAGTATAGTGATCTAAACTGTATTTTAGTTTCTTAATTATGATATTACTAGATACTTGACGTCTCTCTGTCATTTTTGGATGTGACTAAATGCTAAAACAGCATTACAGAACTCCCCCAGTGAGGGATGCAGTTAGGTTAAATGGGGTCTCTGCTGCCCCGGTTGGTGAGCGCGTGTGCGTGTTTTTCCTGTGATGGACTGGCATCCCATCTAGGGTGTGCCCTACCTTGTGTCTCATGCTTCCTGGGATAGACTCCAAGTTCTACGTGACCCTGTACTGAATAAGCATCTGGAAGATGCTTAGAGGGATGGGTGGCTGGATGGGTGGCCATTGTCTTATTTCTCTGCAATCCCGTCTATCTGTGAAATGACCGATACTGGCAATGCTGATTAAAATACAGTTTACAGAACATGAACGTTTTATTTGAAACCGTACAAATTTCATTCATTTACATCATAAATTGTTTTTAAAATGTGGATCATAACTGAGAAACAAATTACTTCTACAAAATTCTAAAGAATGCTAATGAAAAGGGTGGAGGAGCATGGGGGGGGCTGTCCTCAATCAGTGCTGTTCTCACTATCTGAGACCCCCTCCATTTGTCTTTTTGGGAGAAAGAATTAGAAATACCTTTTTTCTATTCCATATACAGTATACTTCAGGACCAGGCACAGGCATCTATGAACCATCTGTGTTACAGCTCAGTTCCTTTCATTTCTGTTTGACTCCTCTTCCTCAAATCCTTCCGCTGTTTGCAGGCAAAGGTGAGCCAGGTGAAGCCCCAGCCGATCAGCAAACCGACCACGCCGACTAGCGCAAAGGACCAGGCGGGCCAGCTGGATGGGCAGACAGACGCGGGGGCTGTAGTGGTGTCAGAGGCGGCGGTGGATGTGCTGATGGTGGGGGCTGGGGGGCTTGGGGGAGTGAGGAAGCTGTTCAGCCTGGTGTAGATGTAGGGTTGGGCCTGACAGGAGGAAAGTACCCAGCGGCATTACATGTAGCCCTGACAGGAAGTCTCTGTGAAACTGAATCTGAATTGCTAAAAAAAATAGAATCTGCAAATCTGCTCTTGTACGCTTACAAAAGAATTAAAAATAGCTACCAGTAAAGAATTCGATGGACACCTCAGTGGAAATAAAAAAGTGGATTTAAAGTCAGAAACTTTAAATCTAATGCAATAAATGCATATACAGAGGCCCCCCCGGGTTACGATGGGGTTATGTTCCGATAAACTAAGGCATAAAGCAAAAATGCATTTTAATACAGTACACCTAACAAACATCATAGCCTGGCCTATAGTCTACCTTAAACATGCTTAGCCTACAGTTAAATCGTTAACAAAGCCTAATTTATAAAAATTATATATAAAATCTATAAAAAATAGAATATCTAATGTAATTTATTGAATAATGTACTGAAAGTGTTGGCGCCCCATCTTGGGTTGTTCTCTGCCTTGTGCCCACAGCCTCCGGGACAGGCTGCAGACCCCCCGTGACCCCGATTTGGATAAGCGGATACAGAAAATGGACGGATGGATGTACTGAAAGTCAAAAGCAGAAAAGAACTGGAATACCCATCGTAAAGTCTAAAATATCTTAACACAGACCATCGTAACCCAGGAGTGTCTGTACTACTATAAAGACTGTATAATGTTTAAGTTTTCATTGTAATTGTCCATTGTCAACGCCAGTTGGTGTAACGGACCTCTGAAGGACACTTGATCTTGTTACGGTCATATGTGAAGTTGTTGTACACTTGCTTCCTTCCCACAGGCTCCAGCTGTAATGACATTGGCATGGTAATGGTCATTTTTGTGTGTGGTTGTATCCAGCCTGTGAAAAGTGCCACGACTACGCAGCACAGCTGTAGCCATCATCCCTACGTGGCAACTTCGTCCTTCGACCCTCACCATGTTGTTCCAGAGAGCGATGGCCATCTCTGCGTGGCTCCGTTCACTGAAGTGGAAACAGTCCACTGAGAAGTAGCTGAGATCCGGTCCGCCATCCTGGGAAGAGTTTCGTGCAGTGCGGGCTTTTGTCAGTCTTTGTGTGTCCTACTGCTAAATGTGTGTACATCTGAACATACTGTAGTTAGTAACACGAGTGACTGTGTGCTGTACTGGTGAGTGGATGCCAGACTTACCGGGCTCAGAGGGATTATGGAATTTCGGAAGTAGGGCTGGATTACTACGGCAAAGTCTTCCCGACCATCATAGCGCCCCCCGGAGACAAGGTGCTCTGTCTCCGCCTGGGGAGAAAAACAGCAAGACTAGGAGATGCAGGATGTAGGGGTAGAAAGAACCCTTTAAAATGAAGTCCTCTATATTCACATCTGTGCATAGCTAGATGTCTAACATTAGCCCCTGTCTAACATCACTGTTAACAGCTATCCTCTGAGGGAGGAATTTTTCACCTATTATCTGAGAGGTTTCATCAAAACAACTGTGATTTCCAGTTGATTTCGAAGCAGAAATCAGCCAATCAGATTCATGACCAAAACATTTTCCATCCGTATCTGAATCAGTTGAAAGCTCAGGCTTCCTCTCACTTGGTATTCCTGGTTGGTTCTCCTCATTTCACTCAGTTCTAGGGAATCTTCACTGGGATTCAGCATACATGGGCACAGATTCCTGTGACACAGATATATTTCACACTCAGCTGAGAGATCTAGGCAGGTAGAGACAGAGACAGTGCTGTAAATCAGGAGAACAAGCACACAGAAATGGGTAGGTAGCTCTGAACAGTCAGAATAACCTTTGTAGCAGAGAACAGCCCAGCGTGTCCTTTCTGATCCTCCGCAGGCTGTCGATTTGCAGAATCTCCAGAATATTTACCATCACACGCGGTACCTGACCATGACCACAAGAGGGAAAGAGATACGCTGCTCAGGTCAAGGATACAAAGACAGCATTTCTGGACCGGGAGGTTCTGTGTCCTTAAGCAGCACACTGAGTGCATATTCCCCTGGAACGATCAGAATCAGTGGACAGGGGAGCTCGACACTATAGTCAATGATGTCTGCCTATATACAGCCAACATGCTCAATAACTCACCTCTTGGTAGAGCAGGTCTAGACTATGCATCAGGTGGTGACTGTAGTTTTGAGGTGAAAAGTTTCCCTGGTGGTAAAACAGGGGCATTACAGTTATCAACATGGTACAGTTCCACGTCAAATACCATTATAATATACAACTCTATCACAAACATGCCTATATCGAAAAGATCTGCTCAAAGTGTGTCTATGGGATTTTATTTTGCAATTGGTGACAAATTTGAAGAAAATATTCACACAGACTATGTAAAGAATACGAAAATATGTTCACATGCTATCGATTTTATTTTTTAATTAACTTTTTAATTCTATTTTCCCTAGAAATTAAAAATCTCCTAAAAGTCATGTCAGTTTTGACTTGTTTTGATTTTTATCATAACTGGTTGAGAGGGAATTCCTGTGGTCTATTAGTACATATCCTGTGGCATCAAATATCCGGTGCATGTATTTCATTGCACTGTAAAATTTATTTTTAAGTTTTAATCGTTTGGGGTTAAGAATTGTTAATTACAATTAAATTTGAGTCAGTGGAAATTCCACACAAGTATATCTAATCTGCTGTGTGTGGGTTTGTAGGTCCATCCATCCATTATCTGTAACCACTTATCCCATATGGGGGTCATGGGGTGTCTAGAGCCCATCCTAGATGCTGTGGGCACAAGGCAGGGAGCAACCCATCACTGGGCACACTCACACACCATTCACACACACACACAATTTAGCAACTCCAATCGGCCTCAGCATGCTTTTGGACTGTGGGGGGAAACTGGAGTACCCGGAGGAAACCCCACGATGACACGGGGAGAACATGCAAACTCCACACACATGGAACCTGGGCGGAGACATGAACCCTGAGTCCAGAGGTGTGAGGCAACAGTGCTAACCACTGCACCACCCCCAGTTTGTAGGTCATATATACAAATACAGTTACTTTTGTTTAGCAGCCACTTTTATCCAAAAGCAAAATATTTTTGTTGAGAAATCTGGGTCTGCCAGCCCTTAGACTAACTGGGAGGTTAAGGATCTTCCTCAAGGGCCCAAAGGTGACATCACTCTGCCAACCATGGGACTTGGATCAGTGACCTTTAGATCACAGACACAACATCCTAACCCACTGAGCCACGCAACACCTATCTGCAGTCTATCTGACACTCACCCGATCCATACAGTACTGACAGAGGTCAATGGCCCCAATGAAGAGAGTGACCAGCTTCCAGTCATTTTCAAAGTCAACATCCTTTGGGCACGATTGAGTGAGATAAAACTAGATTAGACACACTGGCACACAGATTGATACACTGGCAATATGACAGGTTGCATCCTTATGTTTTTTTTTTACTGTCAGGTTTCTGTCACGCTGGGCTCACCTTGCTGTCCTTCATTGCCTGGATGAGGGTCTGTACTTGGACAGGAATTTGGCTGAAAGACAGAAGTAGGCAGTTTAGTGAAGGACAACAAAAATGACATCAGGCTGAATGTGGCTTCTGGCCATTTCTGGATTCAAACTGATGTTGACATTACGGTTCCTTATTAATGGTAATAATTTCTCATGTATGCATGCCATAGTATATACGGTCAAACTATTGTTAATATTGCACTGAGAACAGTGATTCTTTCTGAAGATTTTTTCTTTTTAATTTTGTATTTATGTTTATGTGTATTAACGTTTTAATGTTACATTCACCAGGCAAATGTAAATCCAGGAGCAAAAACACTGTCTTTGTCAAAAAAGTGTCAGAATTTGGAATTAATTTATAAATAAATGACGGAAAGCTGAAGGATACCGGCAGTAGGACACAAAGATAGATGGGTGGATGGTGTAAAATTAACCGGGAAGGACTTGTGACTGAACACATCACACAGAAACTGTGTGTCTCTGATCTACAGCCAGAGGCAGCCCGGATCACACACAGACAAATGCTGAAAGCCACAGAGAGATGACAGGCAGGTGAAAAAAGGAAGTGGACAGGTTTAGGGCTCACTCACTGGGCCTTGGCTCCAGACACAGCCATATTGAAACCCTTCTGCTTTGACCCTTGACCCTTAGAGAAGCCACGGAGAGTGGGGTTAAACTTCCTCAGGATATCTGTGCCAAAAAGATAGACACTCAGCCAGAAGCAAACATCTAGATAGCCCAGGAGGATTCAATCTTTGGTATTGTAAGGAGCAGTCTATTTGCACCAAACTTTGCTTTTCACAGAGTATATACCAGTAAATGCTAAGTCTGACTTGCGTTTATTGTTGTTAGAGAGTGTAAGGGGTGGGGCATGACTGTCCTGGGTGGAATGACATTAGGTGACAAGAACACTGATTCATTCATCCCCAATCATTATATATATATATATATATATATATATATATATATATATATATATATATATAA
>JAAGVU020000039.1:8127793-8143174 GCA_011763525.2 Mormyrus iriodes
CACACACACACTGTAGGTAGCGTGACTTGTGCACACACACACACACACACACACACACACACACACTGTAGGTAGCGCGGCTTGTGCACACTTACGGTGACTGAGTCTCCTAGGGCAGCTACAACCTTGATGTCTGCTGGTCGCAGTTTGTGAGCTGCAATCCAGGGAGCTGTAATTAGAGCTTCTCCTCACCCACATATGCTAAGAGTTCCTCCTCAGATCAGATTAATTGTACTAGATAAAGCTGATGAATGTTGGGGCCAGTCAATCACCCCGTAACCCCGACCTGCACAAACAGGTGGAATATGTATGGATGGCTGGCCAATCACAGGCCACTTTTCTGGTCAGACAGTGCAAGTGTTATCTTAAAACCCTCCCGGACAATGTTTATTCTTCAATCCAGTCTCCTTACCTGACACAGGAACAGTGTTGGAGGGGTTCCGGTCCGCACACGACAGGTCACTGCCCCAGTTCTGAACAGGTTAGATACAGGTTATACAGCTCGTAGGCAATAATCCGGAAATGAGTGTCTAAGCAACATTGATACTGAGACAGGCCTTTGCATGTGTAGTGTCCTAGCAGCTGTTGGACCTAGAGGACAAACAAAACATCCAATAACTTTAGAGGTGCTCTTGTAATTCAAGCAGCACCTATTATTCTAAAACGAACTGGTGAGGAAGAACAACTGACATACTGATCGCATGGATAATTCATACTGAGCTCTACAGTATCGTATACTTGGACAGTGACTCTGTGCCGTGAGACCAGTCTAGTGTTTTCAGTCACCAACTGTCAAGGGTGTAGGAACCGGGGGAGTCGGGGGACATGCCCCACCCAGTTTTTAATTTGGCTTCATTAGTCCCCCAATAAACAGACCTTTGTATTTAAATTGTGAAGTTATCAAACTCCAATATCAAACTCTGTCATGAACCATTACCAGCTGTAACAAAATGGTTTCCAGTCTGACTATCATGCAATCATATGGTAGTCTAGTATTAATCTTAAACTGGAACAAACATATAGTGACCAAAATCTGCAAAACACTCCTTTTCCATACAGGAATAAACATGCAGTGTTCTCCACTATTATTGGCACCACTTGTAAAAATTTGTAAGAAGGGTTAGAACAAAATCACTGTTTGCTGACGTTCCTTCATCTTACACTGAAAAAATGAGAAAAATCTAACTTAACTGAAACAAGTTTATTCAATGACAAATAAGAGTGGAGAACACTGTATGTCCTGCAGTACAATATTTTGGAGTCTAACAGATGACTGTCAAAGATGTCAGTGTTCATCTATCAGTTCATTTTTCCTTTAGAGGGACCTTAAGCAAATTTCTTAAAACCAGAGCCCTGTAAGATAACACCTGTGCTCCTACCGTGATCGGAGGTGCTGTTGGAGGGGGACCCTGGTAAGTGTAATTACTGTTCTGATAGGTCCTCAGGAAGGGTGAGTCCTGAAGAGCAAGAGACCGATGCACTTAATAAACATCTAGCTTCTACTCTTACACAGTAACAAAGCAAAATCATCTCAGTTAAATTACAGATTTGCACGAAGCACAATGTTTTTGATCACACTGGTGTTCCACCACCGAAGTTGCACAGCTACTCCTGGACAATCACCTTAGTGGGACATTTCAGAGCGATATCAGCGCTAAAGTCCTGTGTCTGGGTCTTATTCCCCAGGGGCTCCAGCTGGAAAAGAGACAGACAAATACTCAGCGCGTCACGGCTTCAGTCTGCCACGCCACGCTCACATCTGTGTGACGTCACAGTGCAGTGTAATGTATCGTAATGCATCCATCTGTCCATCCATCCATCTATCCATCTATTTTCTGTACCTGTTTATCCTACTCAGTGTCGCGGGGGGTCCGGAGCCTATCCCAGAGGCTACGGGAGCAAGGCACGGAACAACCCAGGACGGGGTGCCAAACCATTGCTGGGCACACTCACACATGCACACCTATGGGCAATTTAGTGACTCCAATTCACCTTAGCATGTTTTTACCTTGAGAAAACGCCACCACGACACGGTGAGAACATGAAAACTCCACACGTGTGGAGCTACAGTGGAGACTCGAACCCAGAGGTGTGAGATAACCACCATGCCACCCCTATCATTATGCACATATACTGCAATCATAATGCATACAATGCATGTGCACAGTATGTGTGATGTTACAGCTGAATTTTTGGAGGTGCCTGTGGGTGAGGATGAGTAAGGATAAAGAACAGGATGGAAGCTGCTAGCAGGGTGTGGCACTCTTCCTACTGCTCCAGAGGTCAGTACCTCCAAATCCCAGCTTATTTAAGTTATGCAGAACATCTAGTAAATCCTATCTGTAAGTTTAAATATATTTTTGTTAGGACTGTGAAAGAGCAGCAGCCTCTGCTTCTTAAGCTTCAGCTGAGTGTAGTTAGGCTCTGTTTTCTGTCTTCTTCTTGCAGGGAAGAAGGGCTGTTTTCTGTCTTTTCAGCGGCCCGGTTTGTTAGCGCTGGAGGCTCACGCCTCCGGCGCCATGGGTTCACTGTGACTTTAACTCGGTGCGCTGCCCAGTGAGTCTCACCATGTTGTTCCACAAAGCACGTGCCATCAGAGTCTGAGACTTCTGACTGAGATGGAAGCAGTCTGGGGTGAAGAAAGACCTGTCGGGGCGTCCGTCCTTACAAAAAAGGGCCATAAAGAAAAACAGAGAAAACATCAGACACAAGACAAAGAAACATGAAAACAGCTGAATTAATAAATATGGAAAATCAGAGTGGCCCCTTAGCTAGCTGTGCTAATTAACTCATTCATTCAGCTATTAATTTATTCACCAGATAGTAAAAGTCCAGCCACAGGTGAAGTGGAGATTAAGGAAAGTATAAAAAGAAACGTACGGTATTTTTGACTAACCTCCAGCAGGGGGAGTACCACATCTCTGAAGAACGGCTGTTGCACCACAGTGAAGGAGGAGTTGGTGTCATAGCGACCAGACTCCACAAGCTGCTGCAAGCCACGCTGAACGTGACAGAGACAAACTATTCAATTATCTTAGATAGAAATAGGCCAGACATTCATTATCGCTATAAAACACCACTGCTGTAAGAACGGTCACGTTACTACAGAATTAACACGATAATAACACATAAGCTAACATACATATTGCGTATTATAAAACACATTTCTGGTAACCATCAGTTACAGTTTTTTTTTCCTTTTTGAGAAGTATAATTGATTTTCTTGGAATAATGAAATATGTCCCGCTTTGTGACTGGCTTCTCAGTACCTGATAGGCTCTGTTTACGTCATTTACTCTCTGCATTTCCACCGAGCCATCTTTGGGGGAGAGGACACAGCGACACATGATGCTGAGGGGAGAGAAGAGAAGCTCAAAGGTGGAAGTATAGTCTGGAACATGGAGGACATTCACAGAGACTTAGAGTACGCAAATAAAACTGTGGTATGTTAGAGATCCTTGTCTGTGTGCCCCCCCTGCCCTTGTCTCCCTGACATAGTCCTGTTCCTCTTTGGTCCCTGCTGGTCTGGCAAAAGTAAAACTTACTTGACCAACCAGGTCGGGCAGTTTAGACTGGGGATCTGATGCAGTCGCCGCAAAGGAACGATATGGAACACCTCCACCAGGTTCACAAGTGCACGTGGAACCTTCCAGAAGCACAAGGAAAGTGAGCAGGCACTCAGGACTAAAACTAAGGAAAAGACAGAAAGTAATTTTTTTACTGTTCATACTTCTTTGTGGAGGATGTCCAGAGCTTGCCGGATTCGTAACACAAAGTTATCGGCAGAAAAATAAACCTGAAAGAGAGAAGGAGAGAATGAGGTGAGACTGGGGGCGTCATGGATTAAAAAAAGTAGTAACCCCATTCTGTAGGGTCCTCAGAAACGCACAGGCAGCAGGTACACTCACAGAGTGGGTGCAGTGGTCACAAAGGTCATTCCCTCCTATAAACACGGTGATCACCTTCCAGTCTGAATGAAAATCGATACGCTGTGAGGGAGAGAAGACAATAGTGGTGTTGAACTGGTGAACTGTGACTGTTTCCATTTGGGGCTGTGTTTCAGATGCTGAGTATCTCACACTATGTGTATTCCTGCTGCCTTGGCCTTTATGTTCCAATGCATATATTTTTATCTAGCATTACACGTGTGTAGGGTCATTGTATGCTGATGCAAAGTACTGCCGTGCCAAGTTATTGTCTTTCCACATGCAACCACTCAGACTTATTTGTTACTTTTAAGAATCTTATATATATTGCACCACACATATAGGTTGTATATATATATATATATATATATATATATGTTTCTATTAATGTATGATTATAACAGGATGGTATATCCGCTTACTGAATCTTTCTTCATCTTGTCCACCAGGATACGCACTTGGCCAGCTAGATCTCTGAAGAAAAATATTCAGTTTGACTCTGGGAGAAGAACATAACAGATAGTGATATGAATGGGCTGAATAATGGACAGGTGGATGGTTATGACTCACTCGCTGGTAGCTCCTGCCACGGCTTGATTAAGGAACGCACCGTCACTGTTCTGCATTCCAGTACCTACTGAGAATCCTGTCAGCGATGGGTTGAACTGCCTCAGGATATCTGGACACACAAACATGTCCCAGCACAGCTGTTAAATCTGATCTGCATCCCCGACATGCCGTGATCATGCTTTCCCACAGAACTGAACCTCCACTCAAAAACTACGCTAACTAGTTACATCTCTGACAGAGCTCAGCTCGGGGACCTCAGACACCACACCCAATATAATTAAACTTTTTTATTCAATTAAACTTTTAATATTTTTTTTAAACACTTTTTTATTAAATTAAATTAAACTAAAATTAATTTGAAATTTATTCCAATTACTTTGGAATAAATGCAAATTGAACTAAAAATATACATATTTATAAAACTGGATGTATTTTATAAGTATTTGACTACATCTGCCTGAATAAATTTGTTTTGCTTATCTGACTTTT
Source organism: Mormyrus iriodes (assembly GCA_011763525.2). Classification (NCBI taxonomy): domain Eukaryota; kingdom Metazoa; phylum Chordata; class Actinopteri; order Osteoglossiformes; family Mormyridae; genus Mormyrus; species Mormyrus iriodes. The sequence goes on from JAAGVU020000039.1 coordinate 8,132,779, forward strand.
GATTTAAAAGGGAAAAACTGCACCATGCTCGTGCAGAAAAATACACTTTTTGGCCACTAAAACAGATGACGCTACACATCAGATTGTTACAGCAAAATAATTAAAAGAACATTTTGAAAACTAATATTTAGATTTCTTTGGCAAAGCAACAAAGCCATCGGATCCAAGCAGAGCAGAAATTAACCAGAAATCCTGACTGATGAACCAGCCAGGACAGGAGAGGAGCAGGGTTTGTGGATGCTAATGCTAATGCAAAAGACCCCAAAAAGGAGCAGAATTTGTGGATGCTAATGCTAATGAGAAGGACCGCGAACGGAGCAGTGTTCGTGGATGGTAATGCTAATGGGAAGGACAACAAAAGGAGCAGGGTTTATGGATACTAATGCTAATGAGAAAGACCCCAAAAAGGAGCAGTGTTTGTGGATGCTAATGCTAATGAGAAGGACCGCAAAAAGAGCAGCATTTGTGGATGCTAATGCTAATGAGATGGAGCACAAAAGGAGCAAGAAAAATGCAACGCAAATGAATAGTCTGATGCAACGAATGGGTGTCAATAGAAAATATTGAATTTGCTATGTGTTTAAGTAATTAATAGCGCATTGTCGTTGTTAAAGACCGATTCATGTGTATGGTGTCATCACGATCTCTATGAGCTCCAGCACCTCAGAGTTTACAAACTCTGATGTCCAGTAATAGCTATGCAGAACCACATCAGAACCAAGCCCAGCAAGCAGAAAATGAGAGACTGAGTGCTTAGATGAAAAATTTCTAAAACAGAACATTTTTCATTTTTGAGATGAGACCGCCAATGGCCTAAAGTCAGGATTTCTCAACAAGTTACAGAATATCGGGAACCAAAAATCATGTAGTCCTCATATAATCCCACAAAGAACTTTTATTGAATTACCTAAACTGATGAAGTCCACAGAAATGTTCTCAAATGTATCCCGTGGACTGGGAATGAGGTATAGAATTTTCTATGGGTTTCTGTGAACTCTCAATCTATTTGAGAGACACCTGAGCTGGATTAATAGTGAAAGACATGTGAAAGACATATTGTTGACTTACTGGGAAGAGTTGTGACAGTAGTGAGGTTTTCATCCCCACCAATACTGTAAGAGAGAGGCAGGGAGATTACCCATCAGACTGAAACCTAAACCCACACAATGACTCAAACTCAAATTGAGAGACATGCACTCAGAGAAGCAGCCCCAAATGTGCCCATTCAATTCAGGAATTCCATAGGAAAATGTACTAATTCCAACCCATTTCCAAAGTGCCTCACCTCCAGGACAACCCTCTGTACTGGCGAAGAACATCCAGTAAATTCCCAGGAGCTGAACCAATTCCATTGCCTGCCTGTAGGTTGGACAGAACACAGATTCAGATCCTCAGCAAACAGAAACACGTGCAGCCTCCAAGAGCACCGTGGCTAAAGGAAGAGAAAGGAAGGCAGAGAGACTGACTGTCAGAGAGGAAGGCAAAGAGACTGACCATCAGAGAGGAAGGTACAGAGACTGACCATCAGGGAGGAAGGTACAGAGACTGACCATCAGGGAGGAAGGTCCAGAGACTGACCATCAGGGAGGAAGGTACAGAGACTGACCATCAGGGAGGAAGGTCCAGAGACTGACCATCAGGGAGGAAGGCAAGGAGACTGACCGTCAGAGAAGAAGGCAAGGAGACTGACCGTCAGAGAGGAAAGCAGAGAGACTCACCGTCAGAGTGGAAGGCACAGAGACTGACCATCAGAGAGGAAGGTCCAGAGACTGACCATCAGGGAGGAAGATACAGAGACTGACCATCAGGGAGGAAGGCAAGGAGACTGACCGTCAGAGAGGAAGGCAAGGAGACTGACCATCAGAGAGGAAAGCAGAGAGACTCACCGTCAGAATGGAAGGCACAGAGACTCACCGTCAGAGAGGAAGGCACAGAGACTCACCGTCAGAGAGGAAAGCAGAGAGACTGACCGTCAGAGAGGAAGGCAGAGAGACTCACCGTCAGAGAGGAAGGCAGAGAGACTGATCGTCAGAGAGGAAAGCAGAGAGACTGACCATCAGAGAGGAAGGCAGAGAGACTGACCGTCAGAGAGGAAAGCAGAGAGACTCACCATCAGAGAGGAAGGCAGAGAGACTGACCGTCAGAGAGTTAGGCAGAGAGACTGACCATCAGGGAGGAAGGCAGAGAGACTCACCGTCAGAGAGGAAGGCAGAGAGACTGACCGTCAGAGAGGAAGGCACAGAGACTGACCATCAGAGAAGAAGGTACAGAGACAGGCCATCAGAGAGGAAGGCAGAGAGACTGACCATAAGAGAGGAAGGTACAGAGACTCACCATCAGGGAGGAAAGCAGAGAGACTGACCATCAGAGAGGAAGGTACAGAGACTGACCATCAGAGAGGAAGGCAGAGAGACTGACCATCAGAGAGGAAGGCAGAGACACTGACCATCAGAGAGGAAGGCACAGAGACTCACCATCAGAGAGGAAGGCAGAGAGACTCACCGTCAGAGAGTCTCCTATAGCAGCCACCACCTTGACATCTCCTGGGCGGAGGGCATGAACTGAGCAGGGAAATGGAAGTGACAGAGAGTACGTCATCTACAGCACCTATATACTCATGTTACATTCTAAGTGCGTAAAATGTGTGTAAAACAGGTTATAATGACTTGCCTGTGGTTCCCATCATAAATGTCTTTCAAATAATGCAGTGAGGGTTCACAACATAGTCATTTGTTTACTTCTATTCTATCCTTCCTGCACTGGATAAGCACTTATCCATGATACCTCCTTAAAACTGGAATTCAGTTAAGAGACTTTATTTAAATGTACACCTTTAAGACCTTCTGTGGGTCCCTGAGGACCGAACTAGGAAACACTGATTTAGGTAACTTGTTTGTCCAGGGTTCAACACCATGGCAAATTCTAACAGACATTTTGCTCAAAATTCAAGTTGTACCACAGACATAGTATTTTAAAACGTAGCCTATACACATGAATATACAATTTTTTTTTCAAACAAAATATTTGCCGGACACAGATGAGACTTGCCGTGGACATGTTTGTCCATGTATGGACAGGTTGACGATCTCTGCATCATGTTGTACAACCAAAATTACTGGCTGTAAGGAGTTTCATTCTGGCTAATAGCTTCTGTTTTACTGTGAAAGTAATTGTAACTCTTTATATGTGGTTTATTGCCAAAAACAGGTGAGAGGGGGTTTGTGTGTGTGTGTGTGTGTGTGTGTGTGTGTGTGTGTGTGTTGCCACTTACCTGAGGTTGGAGGAGAGTGGGAGGGGCTTCTATCTTCACAAGGCAGCTCACTTCCCAGGGCCTGGACACATTAGGAGACGCAAATCGACGCAAGACACACAGCTTTGATATCAATGTATCACAATGACCAAAATAAAACCACACAGATTTCAACTTCCATCCATCCATCCATCCATCAATCCATCCATCCATCCATCCGTCCATCTTTTAACCACTTAAAATGTAACCACGTAAATGGCTGCAGCATTTGAAAAAATACATCAAGGCAAACTCCTGTTTCATGGTCATAACAGTAGGAAGAAACTGGGCTGAAGCCAAAATAATTTATGAGCCCTGAAATGTGAGAAATGACCTCAGGTAATACCCAAGGGCCCCTGAGCCTTACTGAGGAACTCACAGAGTCAGACAGAGGTGAAGCGGCCATGTGGGCCCTAGGGCTGTGGACACCCACACGGGGTCCTGGGGAGGAGTTTCTCTCTGTCTGCAAGAAGGGGCGGTCCTACAAGGAGCAGAAGAACAGGAATAATGACAACAATCTATGAGAGAGCCATATTGACTGATTCCCATGCTTGGCTAGGTCTGCTTAGGCTGTCAGCCTCTCACCTGGCTGGGGCAGGGAATGCTGTCACTGCTGAGGAATGTGTTGTCATTGATGCTTGGCTGCCTGTCCGTCGACTGCAGCTGGATGATGGAAAGCTTATTAATGAGGTTCAAACGCCTGTCTACAGACTGCAAGGTCAGCCATTAATCTTTCCTACTCAGAAGGAAAAAAATGTTCATTGTAGGAGTGTTTATATGTTAATAATGAATAATGCGCTTCAGTTTGAACCAATATATCCCTCTGGCCGCTTCTCCTGCTCAGTGATGCAGGAGGGCCTGAAGCCAATCCCAGGCAGCACAGGGTACAAAGCTGGGATGCAGGCTACACAGGAGGTCAGTCAATCATAGGGCCCACTCACACACACACACTCAGCAAACCAAGATATGTAAAATTGCGTCTTGTGAGTTAGCATTTGACTTACAGTGAGCATCTGTAACTGTGAACTCACCAGGTTGGTCCAAAGTTGCAATGCCAATTTGTCTGCATGCCATGAGCTAAGACCACTAGAGGGAGCCCTTCTTTCCTGTAAACACAGACAAGGATTAGGACATATTTTCCTCTGTGAGAAATATAGAGGACTACAGTTTTCAGGAACTGGTCATTTACTTACAGCGAAGGAGGATGGGTCTACATCAAATGGGGTAGCCTGCAGCATTACTGTGAAGTCGTCCCTCATGCTATACCACTGCTTTTCCAGCAGGAGGCGACCTAGTGACTCCTGGAAACCACACAGGTACTTAAATACGTGCACATGCACACAGCAGAACTAAATGAGGATGTAAAACGAGACATTGGGATGAAAGGATGGAGATGACACAGCCAGCACTCTGGGCTGATGGGTTTGTGGGTCAGCAAAATTTATTGCCCCCCTCTCCCCCACCAATCAGCAAAATTCATTGTGAGGACCCCTATCCACAAGCATGACTAAAACTCTACCTGCAAGGTCTGGGTGAGGAGGGCCTTTCTCAGTCTGAACTCCTTCTCATTAGACATCTCACAGTGGCACATCCTAGCAACAGAGCTGCTGTTAGCACCATATGCCAACCATAGCTTGTCAGGCATAGCATAGCATGGTCAAAAGCAGCTACCACTGCATCAGCAATAAGCTCTGGAAACATTTCCAAGAACAACACAAATGCTAATCCTATTATTTTAAACACCAGAGACGTAGTAGGATTTAAAATTGTTAACGTCTGCAGACTTATTTTAAAGGCTTTGCTACTGCAGTTTTTTGCATCTGAGCTGATTCCCGCCTCACCTGTCCTGTTCGGGCTCAATGATTTCAAACTGACCTCCCCATACAGCCACACTGACCAAGGTGTCATTCAACTGCAGTGATGGACACATAAACAGTTACACAAGAGCGAAACTGAAACTGCATTTCAGCAACTGAATAATTAACTCAGAAGCTATGGAAGTAGCTAATGGTGAATGGTAACAAGGAAACAAGCAATTTCTCATGGTGTCACTAACAGGAGAAAGCCATCTTATCTGAGCAACATACAGAGGCACGTGGTGGCCAATTATAGCTTACAATGGTCGCATTACATTAATCATTTTGGAAGAGGTGACTACTTGGTTTTGCAGGTGTGAATTGTTTAGCAGTTGAGCTACCTTCCAGACATCAGCTAATGGTTACCAGCACGTTATATCAACGCATAAACCAAACAGCGTGTCCAAGACAAGCTACTGCGATGTAGCCAATTGATACCTGGTTACGCAACATCTGCAAGGCTTCATCCACCTGTCCCACAGCCCTCTGTATTGTAGCACTGGCCTGCGTGAAAGAAGGGCATCCATTAGTGAGTATCTTCCCCTAATGTTAAATACAAGCAGCACAGATATTATTGCTCACTGACCTGCTCTGGACAGGCACAGAGCCCGTCCACCGGGACCAGAAGCAGAACCAGCTTCCAGTGTCTTCTCGAATGAAAGATCTGCACATTAGTATGAAACAGAGTGGAGACAGAAACTGTGGATTAGTTTGGACACTGGATTGTGTGGACTTCCAGATAAATCAGCTCTTTTTGAGGCTGTGTGTGTTGGCATTTGATGGATTAACCTGCATAGTCTCGAGGAGGAGGAGATCTTCCTTGGCATGTTTTGACAGACTCCTACAAAGAGGAAACCTACACTGAGTGATGAAGACACACAAACGGGTACATCGTACAATGAAATATGTTGTGTGATTGACGCAGCTGGTGTGTTTACCTTTGCAGGTGTGCGTACACTTTGCTACCAAAAGGGAATTATGTTGTCTCATGAGTGCGCTAAACACTTACTGGTGCTGTGAGGAGTGGCTTTCTGCTGGCTCCGGAAGCAAGCTGGTCAAATCAGGGTTGAATATGGATATAATATCTAAATGAATTGGAGAGATAATGATAGGTGACCACAGAGAAAGACAAACAGGGCTGAAGGAAATTTCAGGCTTTACAGCAGTGTTTCCTAATCCAATCCTCAGGGACCCGCAGAAAGTCCACATTTTTGCTCTACCAGGAGCTGGGAGGGAGAAGAATTGTGGGTTGTCTGACAGGCGGCTGGGAGGAAGCAAAAACATGAACCATCTGTGGATCCCTGTGGACTGGGTTGGGAAAGACTGATTTTGGATATAGGGGGTTTCACAGATCTGCACACATTCATGCCAGATCAAAGCCTAGGGGTCAGTGGATTCCTGATTCCTCTGTGGTCGACTGATTATATGGTGTGAGAGGTACAATTTATTATCTGTTATCACTTCCTTATGAACTTGTCCTCCTGAAAAGTGCTGGTCTCTATGTAAATGCTTATATGCTGACTGTTAATCTAAATGACAGAGAGATATGAAAGTAATAAAGAGAGACGAAACTGCTGTATTGCCAATTGAATGATTTCACAATTTTCAGTTGCCTTTTCCCTTATAATAAACATGAATCAGCGGGGATTTTTTTTCTTCAGCGACAGCAGGACTTCCATTTCTTATCACACAAGATATGGCATCAGTTGGACACAGCACCCTCTGTCTGTGGGCAGTATAACGATTCATGAATAAGGCGTAGCGATGGACCCAAAGGGGCTGCTGCAACGGGGGCATTTGTCAACAAAGACCAAACTAGAACATTTCTGGACCAAGCTGGACCTAGTCTCAAAGAAAATGGGCCAGAAAAAGATCTGGGGGGTGTTCCATGAAGCAATGTTTCTCAGTTTTCTGGATTAGCTTAAGCTAAAAGTCATGATTGCCCAATAGGAACGTTCCTTATCTAAAACCTGGACTATGGCGGGACCAAACTAAGCCAGGCTGGGAAAAAATGTGCTGGATATTGTCCTTTAGTTTCCTTTCTCACCTCTAAACAGCACAGATTTGAATTTCTCTTTTTGTGTATACTTATTTTAGCATTTACGTCTCTTATATGACCTTTTATCTGACTGAAAATGAGGGTATTTACTGGACCTGTCAAGCAGACAAAGTGTTTGCCCGTGTCCCTGTGCCCACTGTCACCTCAGTATCGCTAACGCTGAATAACAGTCTATACCTTGCCTATCAGCACCACCCATCTTGCAGACGGCAAAATGTTTTATTGAGGTGATTATAGCAGTTATTTAAAGGTCAGGCACAGTACAGAGGAGATCATTGAACCTTCCCCACAGGCTATCAGATTAGATACTGTACATTCATTTAGCATATCAGTTACTATAGTGTACTGGGTCATTTACAGTATATGTATTATATTTCTGGAGAACTTTATACATAGCTAAAATTCTTTGGTGTGAAAAGTGAAGTACAAGGAGGAATTTTCATGTTTCAACACTTCATTAAAAAGAGATTCAACACACGGTGAACTCTTACCATATAATCTGCTGACCACCCTGGACACTTGTTTTCTGCAAAGGGAGAAAGTCAGAGAATCCTTAAGACATGGTGACTCAGATTCTGTCCACCTTGGTAACCTTCCAGCCTAAAAGCTCATTCTGACTGTTCTCTGTGGAGATACTGTGTGTCTGCCTGTGCTGTGCCTACCTCAGAGGCAGCAGGACCCCAATGGTGGTTAAAACAGATACATCCTCCGGCCTCAGACCATGAACTGAAGAAAAGAACAAAGTTGAAATATGTGCAATAGGGCAATGAGAGTCATACACATTAATGAACTTTCACAAAACATAGCATTATCAAACAAAGCCCACAGTTAACTGTCTTGCAGCGGAGCTATTCTTTCATTTCTTTGAGCTTGTCTGCAGCAAAGACAAGTTGAATTTAATCAATCTTTTAATGGACGTGCCACAGATATTTGAAGATGAAAAATGTCAAGATGACCTGCATTTATTGCACAGTGTAGCTCAGTTTTTATTGCACAGCCATCAATAAGAAATTAGTCATTCCTGAATTGTGAGCTAACTTACCAGAAGATGGTGGAAGCAAGGAGCCAGACTGCTGTTCACAAGGCAGGAGAAGCTGCGTCGCCCCCTGCAGGACATGCAGACAGGGAGCTTGTCACCTTCTGCAGATGGATACACTTGCACATATATACACACAGAGTGATTTACCTCCGGTGGAGCTGGCTGACAGCACTTGTTGTGCATTTGATTGACTTCAGGTTTTTTTGAGTGTAGGTCTTCACCTGAGATGAAGGGGGCTTTCAGAGTCAGTTCACCCTAAGATTGCACACATGCATTGAAACCCACAGCCATACAGAATCGCCTGCATGCAACTGGTGAATTATGCAAAACAGCTAATTTGCTTTATTGCATTATTACTTATTTTTATAAATGCTGTATTATGCAGCATGGCAGGTGCCAAAAGAAATTCACTTCACGGACACCTGTATGTATGATTTGGCATCTGCTGATTCATTATGATAATTGCCCTGGCATTGATTTCACATTTTACTCATCCATCCATTTTTCGTAACTGTTTTTCCAGTGCAGAGCCAGAACGAATCTGTAATCTGTCCTGGAAAACAGCGGACAGAAAGGCGACCTCCAGAATGGCTGTCAGGCTATTGCAAGGCACATATGCTCACACAGCAACAACAAGACAAGACAATAATTATACAAGGATGCTGATTATAATAATAATAAGAGCTTTTAAATTCTGATAGGCAGATATAATTAAACATTATAGTCTCCTTTTTGAGCTACTATACAGATTTTCACAAATTGTTCTAAGGTAAGAAAAACAATCAGTAATGAGCTACACAAAAATGAAATATTTGAAAACATTTTTCTGGCAATCTTTTCTTTGTGAGACAGTTTGTATACCTTGTTTTTAAATATTTACATGTTATTCTACAAGAAACAAACTTCAGTTTTTCAGTGGAATATCGGAAATGCACCATTTTTCACTCTACATTGCACCACAGCTGCTAAGTTTAATTCTGAGAGATTCCAGAAGATGGCTAAAGTTGATGAAGTCTTTGATTGCCGCAGTGATTCTTCTTGGATGTCATAGTATTTATTGAATAAAAAAGTATAAAAACCTGAAATGCTTGCGTGAAGTCCAAGTGAGGCCAAAATTACAACAGAGAGAAAAAATTGTCCTAAAACATCCATGGTTATCTGAGTGTGGTCTCCAATGTGCAGGATCTTTTAACCTGTTCTTCTAGCAGATGTCTCCTATCTGCAGGATCCTTAACTTATTCTTCTAGCTAATGTCTCCTCTCTGCAGGTTCCTTAATTTGTTCTTCTAGCTAATGTCTCCTCTCTGCAGGGTTCTTAACTTGTTCTTCTAGCTGATGTCGTCTATATGCAAGTTCCTTAACCTGTTCTTTTAGCTGATGTCTCCTCTCTGCAGGGTCCTTACCGTCGACTTCTGGATAATATTACTTGTGTTATTCTACGTCCTTTATATATTTTCCCATTGTTTGGCAAGACTGCTGTGCTTTGTAAAAATGGTTGTCAACCAATCACTGTGGAGCTAAGATGGTTATCATTTGTAGGAGAGAAAAGTACAGAATCTATGGAGGGACTGTAGGGCAGGGGTGGAGCTGAAGGACACTCAAGGACAACTGTCTGCTGTTGCTTCTCCCGAGTCAGTGATTGGAGATTATCAGCAGCACGATCTGTTGCCCAGCTAGGCTGTATGCATGAATTCCTTAAACAGTACAGTCGCAATTCATTCATTTTCAAGGATACGCCAGGACCTCTGTATTAGTATCTGAAATTATTCTGCAATGAGTAATTTTAATGAATATTGGCCCTTTAATTACTGTTACTTATTAATATTTGTCTTGCAGTTGTTGCTGAATGCATACAACAGGAATTAGAGAAGTGAGGTTAAGGAAACATGAGCTGGTGGAATTATCCTGTGTGAATCACAGCCTGCAAACTAATATTTCAGTCAATGGCAAAATATATGTGTTAATGAGCTTGCATTAGTTACATATCTTACTCGTATGACATATTCTATGTATTTGCATATGGATGCATACTGAATATGTTGGATATACACTAACAGTCATAAGTTTGGACACACCCACCCATAGAAAGGTTTATTTGTATTATTTTCAACATTTTAGAATAATTATAAAAACATCAAAACTATAAAATAACAT
>JAAGVU020000039.1:8143208-8159906 GCA_011763525.2 Mormyrus iriodes
TAGGTCAGGTGGCCAGGGCGTGCGATGCAACACTATCACTAACCTTTGTAAGTGGCCTGGTGTGTCCAAACTTTTGATGGGTAGTGTATGTATAAATGCACTGCATGTTTTAATGTTTATCTGTCCATACTAAGGTTTGATTTGCACATTCTGAAAAGTTTGGTTTGCATAGTCTGCCTGCCCCCCCCCCTCCCCAAGTGAAGTTGAAGGCCATACACAGCCTTATCACCTGTGACTGTAATGGCTGTATGGGGAGGGCTGGCTACCATCTACGGCAATTCAATAGAGTACAGATATAATATGATATAGCCTTATCTGTAATACTTTCGTTATGAAAATCAAAGCAAAGCTGATGGGCATGTTATATGGGACTATAATATCATTTACTTGTGACTGTGAGCCTGTTCTGCCCAAATCAGCCTTTCAGTAGGATGTGAAAGGAGAGATCTTTAAATGGCTGAGTCCTCTAAATCAATGTCCTCCAAAAATAAGTATACCAGTTATTTAATACAACTGATTAATATTTGCCAAAATAACACACCATTTAGCAAATAAATCATTTACCTAACATTAAACTGTAAGAGCCAGTACTTGCTTTGAGTTGGGACCTTCTTCTGGCTCTTACTTCATATTCAGAATACTTTTTCATCAAGGCACTGGTTGTTTCTGAAACAGATGTTAGATTTGATCACTTTCACTTGCTGGAAAGCTCGCAGATCAGATCAGATAGAATATGAGCACGTTCTGAGAAGCCCGCTGAGGTACTCACTGATGTGAGCACAGAAAAATGGGAATATTTGTATGTCTTCTTGGGACTGCATTATTATATACCTTCAAAGGGACTTCTCAGTCCACATGAGATCTTAGATTCATTGATACTAATAAGCAATATCAGCAAAGTAACAGGTAACAGCACTTACTACAAATTAAAATTTTAAGTCACCCACGACTCTGACAAGGTTAAGCCTTAACAAAACAGCAAGATTCCCAAGCATAAATATGTATGAGTCTTGGTCAAATTATGCAATTCACATCCTGACTATTCAGCATACTTCTATAAAAGAATTCCTACAGAAATGCAGAAAGATCATTGAAAATGAAGTTACAGCATATGAAATTCACGTGTCACATGTAAAGTCTGTAAGACTTTTTTTGAATCCTTGCGTTTAACCATGTAAGACTTTTTTTGAATCCTTGCGTTTAACCGGCGTTCCAAATGAGTTATTAAATGAGCTTGAGTTATGAAAAGCATGAACCAAATACTTGCATCTGCGCGTAAACATAGAAATCCCTGGCCGCTCTCTACTGACCCCTGGTGTCGAAATGTAATTTCTAGAATCAATATGTAGAAAACATAACAAAGGCGAGAATGTGAACTCGACCTTTCAGTCACAGCAGCTCAAAATTATGGAATTGTCAAATGTAACAATATTTTAATATTAGCTAAATATTGGTATTCTTTTTCATACAGCGGATAACTTTTTCATACAGTGTATAACTAGGACGAGAGCCACCTTTTAACCACTTATCCAGTACATATCCATGTAATATATATCACTTGCGGGTGGCTCATCTGTTCCAAGCAGTACAAGGCACGGAGTACACAGAATGCCGAACACACATAGATATATATATATATATATATATATATATATATACACACACACACACACACACACACACAACAGAATTCAGTATCAACGGTAAACTGTCTAAGCCACGCCCATCCCAAACGCCAGCCAATCACCTGAGGAAAAGGGCGGGCGACTCTAACATACCGGATGTTGATAGACTCTGCAGGAACAGCTGAGAAGGAGAATAAAAACAGCTGCGACATTTAGCTCGAAAAGCAAAAGAAAAAAGCGCATAAACAAGACACGAGTGAGTCTAATTATATGTACTGTATATCCTGAAAATTATCAAACACAGGAAAAGGAGACTGTAGACAGCTCAGAATCGACACAAATACTTGAAAAGAGGTGAGAGACGCGAGATTTTTGAGAGTTGTGTGGGTAGAAAATAGCAGTGTAGCTGTGTTACTAGCTGGGTGGCTAATTAGTGGGGGATGGGTGACAGACTTCTGGCTGCTGTTTACCTTCGTCTGACCAATGTGATACAGTCAGTCTTTAAGTAGATTTTTGTCGCTCGCTTTCTGCTTTGGCATCAAGTTTATAAATAGACCGTATAAGTACACATGTAAAATCGCTTCCTGCTTGAATAAGCGTCAGACGAACGAAAGTGTGTATTTTCCATTTTACGTTACATGCTGTAGGCAAATTGAATCTAGGCGTAAGATTTAAATTTTTGTTTTTTGCTCCTCCTGTTTACTGCAGGCAGGGATGCTAGGTGATCATCTTCATATTATTTCCATTTTGTCGCTGCTGTTCATCACCAGCGTTGGAAACGTCGGCCACAGTATCTACCCCTGCCGTTTTAATTTGCATATTGATTTTGGTTTTTCTTTGATTTCTTCATTTAAAATGCGACTTTTCGTGTTTTCAACGAACCTGTGATCCAGTAGGCGGTCCGCTTTTTCACCCCGGGCTTAGCTGCAGCGAATGCGCAGGGATGATGTTTATTTACCCCCGATTTTACGAGGAGCCAAAAGCCTGGGCTTTCGCCATCGTTGTATCATAGTAGCATTCAAATATAAATACTGTAATTAATTATTATTGTTGGTATTTTTGGGGAAAACTTTGTGTTCCCATAGCACTTGTCTGTCGCCACACGCAGTGCGGGGTCTGAAATCTTGGCAGTTTCGCTGTGCTTCTTCCTAATATTAATGCATTTTTATTCGTTCTCTTGTTGTTTTGAAAGAAACCCAGCGCAGTCTGATTTGGGCATCTGAATTAGTGTGTCATCAACAAGTGAGTCATACTACAGTGGTTTATTGATTTTCTTTTTAGCGGATACCTAAGTAGCAAATAAGGTTGTTGCTGTAGGTGATAATTCCATTTCTCGTAGTTTCTATCGTCAGATATATGACAGCACACTGGCAGAAAGGATAAAGTTCATATTACCTCCAAAGCAGAAATGGGAGCAGGGCGCTTCCAGCGCTTTCCTTGATTTCCTCCTATTTTTATATGGGGGGGGGGGGCACTGAATACTCTAATATGAACCGGAGACTGTTTCATTCCTGATTGTTTTGCCAAATTTGTTGATTTAATCACTTTCTTGTGCATCACTGCATAGAAATATGCATACACTTTGAGTACATCTTATGAAGTTTAAAGAAAAACATGCATATATTGAGTAGATGTTATTCAGTCAAACTCACATAAACATTCTCCTGTGCTGAGTAACCTTAAAAATGGCATTTTTCAGGCTGTCAGTTCCTGTGGTCACTCCTACCTTGCAACAGCAACAATGGGTCGGATTTTCCTTGATCACATTGGAGGCACGCGGCTCTTTTCCTGCGCAAACTGTGACACCATCCTGACCAACCGGGCAGAGCTTATCTCCACACGCTTCACTGGGGCTACAGGCCGTGCTTTCCTGTTCAACAAGGTACTGAAACACTTGGACACACCTCTGCATTATTTGCCTGGGTCACAGGCTATGCCTTTTCCGTTAAGGTGCTTCACTAAAATGTTCCCACACATACAGCCAGAAATTCTAAATGTATGTTGTTTGCCCCATATGATATAAAACAGCAATTTCAATCCCAAACAATGCTTTGCTGCAGGATCCTTCAGCCTTGGTTCTGCTCTTTGTCGCCATCAGGTGGTGAACCTCCAGTATAGCGAGGTTCAGGATCGCGTCATGCTCACAGGTCGACACATGGTACGTGATGTCAGTTGCAAGAACTGCAACAGTAAGCTCGGCTGGATCTACGAGTTTGCCACTGAGGACAGCCAGCGCTATAAAGAGGGCCGTGTCATCTTGGAGAGGGCGCTGGTGAGGGAGAGCGAGGGTTTCGAGGAACATGTCCCCTCTGAAAACTCCTGAAGCCCCGCCCCTTGCCAGGTTCACCCTCCCCCATTGCCCCAATGATGGCTGACAGTGCCAGTGCCCCCTGCACCCCCCATGGCCCCCACACATCTCAGTGCCTCATCTCCAACTCAGAGCAGCACTGCTGACTTCTGCTTCTCCAGAGAACAGCCCTCTTGGCTTTGGGTTGGGCAGATCCCCGACTTGCTAATACTGCTGTCTGCCATTTGGACAGAAACGGGGTGGTGCTTTGAGACAGGCATGTAACAACCAAGCAGAACCGGCCTCGTCCTCTAGAGGTCACCGCATAGATGCAGGAGCCACAAACATCCTCCAAGCTGGGCCGATGTCCATTTTTCGATCTCGTGATGTCAGCGTGCTGTGATCGTTTAACTAAATGCGCTTCCTGTCTGTAAGCTGTTGCAAACTGCATACTAGAGTAAAGAGTATATATTTTAAAATGCTTCAGGCAAGTTGGTTTAGGGATGCAAAGGATATTTTCAACACATTAGAATACCATGTTCCTTGATACATGCAGAGATAGAGAAGCCCTATAGATGCTCTTACAAAACATTCAGTCGTCGGTAAGTGCTTTCGGACATCGCGAGTGTGTGCACGTCTGTACGTCTTGTCTTGTGTGGTGCCGTGATGGTGGGTTATCAGGACAGAATCTGCCACGTGCAGTGATCATCTTTTTCAGGACATTTTTGCTTTGAAACTGGACTGATCCACATGTTATTACTGGTTATTGTTAACAGTTTCTATTTGGATATGACTATCCCTATATTATGATTACTTTTCCTGGTTTTCATCTCTAGTGTTGGTTTCTGAATAAAGTTGGTGCTCTTGCTGAAAGTATCATTCTTTTTTTCTTTCATTAATGGTCTTCCTTGGTCCATTCTGCTTTCAGCTGACACTGTGAACCCACAACACGGAGAAAATGTGCGTTTCTCTCAGGCAGTCAATTGAGAGAGGGAGTGTGTTGCCATCATGCTGATTTGTTGTACTGAATATACACTGTTGTTTCCTGGCTCTTCATGGAGCTCATAGTCAGACTTCATCTACAGTGCACTCTTAACATTCAGCACTACTTTAACAGTGGCAGTAGTTTAAACCGTATCCTTAGTACTGTGAGTAAAAGCTATATGGAACAACTTGAACCAGCAGACACCGGTCCGTCAACGTAACTGCGATGAAAAGAATAAAGAACATAATGGGCCAATTTAGACCATTTTCGGAGCCTTCCAAGTGTCGTAACTGTCAGCCACAGCTCGCATTTCATTCGTGCTGTCATCAAAGTTGAATCTTTCGCTGAACCCAACCAGGTTGCAATATTAATAGCCATTTGGTCATGCATATTTAATCAATGTTCTGTGTACTTTTAGTGAAGGTGTAAAATGACCTTAAAAATAGAGACACAATAATATATTTTATACCAGGAAAAAAAAACAGAATAGGGGCCCATTAATTAGGTTGATATGAAGTCTTTGGGACCTCCCATGGTTTTACCAAGACGCAAGAATTGCTTTTCTTACACATTACATCAACAGTTATTAGCCAAAAATTTGTTTAATTGAAGTGCTTACTTCCTGTTTTGTGACTTTGCCATCAAATTCCATTAGACAATGGTGGCCATATCGTTCACCCTAGAAAATTTTATTGAATGTCTTAGAACCTTCTGTAGATGATGCACCAAATCTGGTGGTCATGGGATCAACGATCTAGGACTAATTTGCAAACGTAGGTTTTTTTTAAAAAATTGATGTGGAAAATCCAAAAGAAAACAACCCTCAGACAAAGGGTTCGAAAGCTATAAACAAAAACGCACTTTGAAATTTAGCCTGTTGTTGGTGATACAATGATGGATGGATTGACCCCAAATCTGAGGCCTGGATACTTTGGACTGTCCTCAAAGTGCAAAATTTAATCAAAATCCACTAACGGGTTTTAACGAGTACATTAAAATCCCATTGCAGAAAGTGTATTAATCATGAAAAACTCTAACGATTACAACTGGTGCCTCTCAGCTTCGCTGTTTGGCCTCTGATAAAAATGTCAGGTTATGCATTTTCCATATAGCGTATTTACATTTAACTAACATGCCAACTGAATAATTCACTAAGATATGTTCTTCAAATATAACTGCTCCTGTTCACTGGACACGAGAAGATATTTTGCTGCTGCTGAAGTAACAGCGCCTGTTCAAAGTGTTCATCACTCATGCAGTTGCACTGTGGAATAATGAGTAGTTGAATCCTTTGATCCGGACATAGCCTGTGTAACTGTTAAGCATAACTGTCACCTTGTGAAAATGCTTTTGCCTTTTGAAATGGTGTCAATATCGGCAAGGACCAAACCTGCCGAACTCGGTCACTGTGCTCACAGCACTGTCTGTTCTCACTGACACATGCAGTCAAAATGGCGTACGCAGGATGGGAAGCGTTTGGTCAGAAACAGATTTGCTGCTTTTAAAAAGCAGGCTATTTCACATTGGAAAAACCTATACGAGATTTTTCAGGAGATGTACTTCAGTAGTATTCAGTATTAAAAATTTCATAAAGTAACTGTATTCTTGAATACAGCTTTATAAACGTACTGTGAGCTCAATCCTGAATACTTACTTTCATATTCTGAATACATAACACCAATACTTGTATTCCGATACAACCCAACCCTATACAAGAGGAAATAATTTGTTGGTTAAAGAATTGGCTACCTCAGTAGAAAACTAGGTCTAACTGCTTTTTTAGAGCAACAGGCCAGTTTTTTTTTAATTTGGGGTGTTAATTTTATATGATTTTTAATTTATATATTGATGTTTCTGAAGCTGTATATGTTCAATAATATATATACACACACACACACACACACACACACACACAGAGTATTATCAGAGCAAATAGGCCTGTTATTTTTATAGCTATTTGCACAGTTGTTAAGCTGTTTCTTAAGCAGGGAAAGAAACCATGTTTCTGATATTTCATTTTTACCACATTCTGTTTTAAAGGGGACCTATTATGCTTGTTTTCACTGTTCATTATTTTATTTTTGGGGTCTACTAGAGTAAATTTACATGCTTCAGTGTTCCAAAAGCACATTATTTTTCTCAAACTGTACATCTCTATTCACTCTGTCTGAAATGCTCTGTTAGAGCTTTAAGCCCCACCCCTGATGAGCGCAGTGTCCTCTGACTGGTCAGCTTGCCCTACACATTCCGCCCCTGTCTTGCAGTCTGCAAATAGATCTTTGCAGGTAGGCAGCCAATCAGGATTGTGTTACAAAGTGACCTCACTATGTCAGAGAAGTAAGGGCTGGAATTCCTACAAGGCATTTCAGGCAGATTAGAGAATAATGGTTTCTGTGGTGAGAGTTACTCCCTTCAGTGTGTATTTTGGGCCTTAAAACTTTGTAGACCACTTACATGCACAGAAAGCAATATAACACACTGAAGGAAAGGGAAATGCCAGAAAAAACAAAACAGCATAACAACATAACCTTTGATAAAAAATGTGTTGGTGACATCTCACATGTGACTTTGACTTGCCCCATGGTATCCCTCTTCTGCCTAAAAGTACAGGCATGTGGTTTTTGGTCCATATCACCCAGCCCTAGTATGTACATCTAGTATTTATATCACTGTTTTAAATGATGGAGGAGATTTGAAGTGCTTCCACTTTTGGATGCAACCTGTTTACGGCACTTCCTACAGATGACATGCTTCTGCTGGTTCTAAATAACTGAACCAAAGCAGGACTCCATCACCATTTGGCAGGGGTCTCTCTCCGTGCTGCACAATTTGTGAGTGAATGGGCCAGGTTCGTGCCCAGAGTGGAATTATGCAAAATGTGGCATAGCTTTACAGAAGAAAAGTATATTGATATAAACTATTTATCCTCATCCTACATCTCATTTTGAAAATATTTTGATATATCGTAAAAAGTCAATATACAGCCCAGCCCTAGTGCATTCTAATGCAAATAAATACCACTGGCCAACATGACCAGCAACTGGTCATGAATGATAGAAAACTATGCAAATGACAGCAGACCACAAACTGTCAGTCACAATGGCACACCTATCATAATGGCATGCACTGTTTTCCACAGCAACAAGTTACTTGCTAATCTTGTATCACAAGGTAGATCTTGTTGGTATGCAGTAACGCACCCAAAATTCTTACAACTCTAATGTGCTAAAGACAACAGAGTGTTGTTGATTCACAACCAAAAATACACCTACATGTTCAAAGAAACTGTTTACATACCTTACAATGACAAGACACAAAAGCTTGCATAATGAATGTCCTAAACTTCCATCTCACGCAACATGCCACCAGCTCCCGAATCAATACACCAAGGTCTAAGCGGAGATGTAAGCACCTATCACATGACAAGCTTCAGAAAAAAAAACTGTCATGACCCAACCAGGTTCCACCCATTACAGAAAGACAGAATTTAAGAGTAAAAGAATCAGGAAGAATGTGAAAAATAATTGAAAAAAAGACATCAGTTATTATCTGTTAGTGTTACAGGCATTGAAATTTACTGTAGCATTGGACAGGAAATTACAGTTTGAATATACCACAAGGTTAAAATGATGAAAAACTGTACCCACTAAATACGTACAGACTTCTGGCAAATTTCTGAGGATATCAAAGATGTTTATTGCGGTAATGATTACTTTTTTGAAAGTTCCAAAAAAGTCTTTTCCAATGCACTAGGTCTTCTCATAATATGCCCAAAAAAGATAGCTTGAGCCTGGCCCTTTACACTTTAAGTGAAAATTCAGGCTTGATTTAATCAAGAATTTGATTCGCGCTGTGAATTTAATTTGATTTTCACTTCGCTCTGTGATATTCTCAACTCACTTCATCCTGCTTCTTCATTCTGCAGTTTTCACACCTATAAAGAATCACAAAAATGTTTGTTTTATAGAAATAAAAATGTTTGTTCTGTTTATAGAGAAACACTGGTACTTTTGAAGATGCCCCTTTCAAGGTCTTTCATCACAGTTCCACTAGGTGCCAGTTTGCAGTGTATTTTCTGACTGCTGGATCCCCATGGTCTTCCTTTCTGGCAGTGATCTCAGAGCTAATATGACCTCCTGTTCCATTACTGAAAATTCTTCCATGTAATATACCTTATTATATACAGGCAGTACCCTGGTTAAGAACATCTGACTTATGCACAACTCATACGAACGGACTGCCATAAAGCCTATTATATTAAACATTTGGGTTAAACACAACGGTTCGTAATAATGAACTCACGCACTAATTTGTGACATTCATGAAAACATTGCATGGCGTCAGAGGTCCCTCAGCTCGCGGTACAGTACCGTACCGTATGTAGTTGCTTTTATTAATACTGTATAATTATTATCATTTTTATATACTGTATTATTATTTTTCTGACTTACCTACAAATTTGACTTAAAGACAGAGTTAAGAAATGGATCTTGTTCATAACCTGGGACCGCCTGTGTATGTTGGTTGTTAATGTCTTTGCTGTAGAGGTCTTCTGTATATTACTTCCATCTCTGCTTGATATTATTTGGCCATTGATGTTCTTCAGTATACCCACTCAAGGCTGCAGCTTTTTAAAAGTCTTGCAAATCTTCTGAAAAACTGAAAAAATGTATTTCCTTCTCTCTCTTTCAGCAGAACCTGGTGATAAAACTGTTTGATTTCCCTGCTGTACCAAGAGTTGAGGCATAAGGTGATATAACTGCCATATTAAATGAGTTTTCAGCAAATCAAATTCATATCAGTGTGTATGCACTGCATTCCATGCTGCTACAGTCTTTCCAGTGGTGGATTCATCTTGGTTCATGCTCTGTCCATCCCGTGGATCTAATGGATCCTTTCTTCAGACTTTCGTTTCTGGCATGGTAACATCAGCAAATGCATGTCCAAAAGGCTTTTATGCAAGTGCAGCCTAAATACCAACCATACTCAGAAGAATCCTTACCCCTTCCTCAATAACTGAGTGTTGAGTACCATAAAGTCTGAGGACGCCATCTTCTAGCACTATGCCATTACTAGATTTGCCGTGTTTGTCCAGAAAAATTTATTGCTAAGTTATGGAAGTGCTTTACCATTGGCTTCTTGCACGCAGTTCGATGTCATTACCATTGTGATTATTATCCTTTGGCACCAGTTCTATCTTTATGCCGGCCAAAATAAGTGATGGGTTTACTGAGCCCCCCCCCGGCTGACAAAAAGTACAGATTGGCCACGGCCCCCATTTGAGCAACTGCCCCTCAGAAAGTCTGTGCACGTCCCTGCAAAACATTCTTGGCAGGAACCCTGACAGTCACTGCCAGTGGTATAATTGCACCATCAAGAGGAATTCTGAATTTCTTTTATCTATTACAGCTATGTGGCTCAGATAATGCTCATGGGAAAGCTCAAAAACAGTAACTTTTCACATTATATTAAAATATACATTTGCAAGTTTCATCTCATGTCCTGCAATTTTTAACTACATTCGGTTATTTAAAAAAAAGTGAGGGGCTTAGAGTCCAAGTCAATTTTTATAATGAAATACAAGGGTTGGACAATGAAACTCAAACATTGCCCAAAATAGTGTTTGAGGTTTCACACCTATATACGCTTGACCTGGTAGCCAATCTTCACTGATTGTACATTCCATCAGTAAGAGCAGAGTGTGAAGGTTGAGTTAGCAGAGCAATAGCACAGCTGTACATAAAATATTGCAATCCACACAGCATAATGGAAGACATCAGAGTTCAAAAGAGGACAAATTGTTGGTGCGCGTCTTGCTGGCAAATCTGTGACCAGTACAACAAGTCTTTGTGGTGTATCGAGAGCCACGGTATCCAGAGTAACGTCGACATATCGCCATCAAGGACGGACCACATCAAAAGGGAGTAACTGTGCATGCAAGAGGAAGCTGTCTGAAAGGGATGTTTGTTTTGGTGGTTTGTGCAGTATTTTGGGACATTTACCACTGAATTAATGTGGTTTTTCTGTGGTATTACTTGCTTTTCCTGTAGTATACTACATGGACATTCTTTAGTATTTCTGTGGTAGCTTTGTGGTACTCACCCCAGAAATATTAAGCTGTATTGTTACAGCTGCACCTACACTATGTATACGAATTTATATGGAATCAATTCAATTTTAATTATACTATATTCAATTTTGAATTGTGATTCTGCACCCAGTTTTAAGCCAGTTTTATGAATGTACTCAAATTGGAAACAGATGTTAAGACAACCTGTCTGTTTGTGCTAATTTATAGCCTACATTATAGACTTTTATTGCAACACTGAACTCATATTATTATATAATGATTATCTTTGTCCAAAAATCTATAATCTATTATTAGCAATCTCTATGTCTCTGTGAAAGGACAGCAGCTTTCAGTAAAGAATGACATAGAAAACAATGAGTGGGTTGGAGCACTCGTACATTTATGAGCAAGATTATAAACTATTTATGAAGAGCTTCAATAAATGAACATTTATTCACGGATGAATTAACATAATTTATTAAGGTTGAATTATTGCTGAATTTTCATTTGAAAATCAAATCAACATTGATATTGGTACATTGTTTTTTAGTTGTTTCACTTTTCGTCATGGGCAAATTTAGGTCTTCCATCAATGTTAAATTAACATTGATTTAGGAAAATTAGTCAATGTTGAAATCACAATTCTGGAATCTACCCCTGACAGCACAGGGTCAAAAGAGGCAGGAGAAGACCCAGAATGGCAGGCTATCACAGAGTAATTTAAGGTAACCATTCTACTCACCAGACTGCTGAAGTGGAACTGATAACTTATCATTAAGATATTAGTATCTGTGTGGTGCTTTATTTTATTCAAATGATCCAGTAAGCTTCAAAGTTCCTTAGGAAGGAAGTCATGGAGGCTATATTTGGGTTTTTATTACGTTTGTAGCTGTTTAAAAGATCAGGAGCTAAGTCAAGTTTCCCTGAGGTTGTCTCTTTTTCTGAGACACATAAGTTATTATCAACACACATATAATGTCCAAGGAAACTGAGGCATTTAGTCATTGACTATTAAATATCACTAGTACAATTTATCATCAGATTATCATTAAATCAAAATAAATAAATCCTCACATCTCACATTTAGGACCTCAAAGACACAAATTCTATGGTACATTTTTATATTATAATATCCACAATCCCAGCTGATATCCCATTTCACAAGATCTATCTGATCATCCCATCCTGGGTTGATCCCTGCCTTGTGCCTGTAGCTTCCAGGATAGGCTCCAGACCCCCTTCAACCCTGAACAGGACAGGCAGGTACAGAAAATGGATGGATTGATATATGATCATATAAATATCTCTTTCAAGTTTATCTCCTTAAATAGCCAAGAACACTAGACTGTGAAGGTGTTCAGGGAATAAATGTGGATTCAAATGCAGATCCAGAATAAATCAACCAAAAGGTTTTAATGGTAGGTGAACTCGGGGTGAGGCAATCCAGGTCCAAAGCCAGCACGAGCAAAATCAGGATCCAAAGTGTTAGGCAAACAAAGGTCAGTAAAACAGGCACAGGTCAGGCAAGGCACAAACAGAGATCAGGGGGTGAGGCTGAGGAATGCAACAGAACAGAACAGAACAGAACTGGAATGGCTTTCCAGAAAGGTTCATAACGCTAAGTAGTTCATTATCTTGTACTTAAGATCGATTGTTAATTAGCATGCGTTTCCAGAAACCCTTAGTAACTAAAGTAGTTCGTTATCTTGTTCGTAGATTTACGAGTCATCCGACCCATTCGTTATTTTCTACGTCGTTCGTTATTAGAACTTTTGGCTGCTGTCCTGTCACAGAGACGCAAGAGATTCTCCAAAATAGATGAGAAAACACACTGAAGCTCTTTTTTGGACAATTTAATAATGCTGATGATATAATAAGAAACCAATATTGCAATATAAAACTATAATGTACGCTATAAAATAGAGCAAGGGGCCCGTCGTTGTAATTACCAAATTCAGTTGATAAATCGGTTGAAAACACGGTGCAGAATCGCATTCCGACCGAATAAAAAGAAGTATAATTAAAATGGAAGGGATTTCACATAAATTCATATGCATAGTGTAATGGCTTTAATAATACAGATTAATATGTAAATATGAACTACACGGCATGTTAACATAAATAGCATACACTGAACCCCGGCCATACCCCCCCCATGCAATCACTAATACTTATGGCAGCAAAAAGTACCCGTGGGCCATGCTCCCCTGTTCAAACACCTGCCTGAAAAGTCTCTGCATGTCACCGTTATTCAGAATGCCATATTTGAAGTGTCACCTATAGAATATATCATTTAACTGTGATTTTGTGCCATGGTGGAAGAGCACTTAATATAGTCATACAAGTAACCCTGTCACAACCCTATCCATCTGACAGCCCACCACTACTGCAGACTCTTCACAAATGGTATCACACTTAAACAGTTAAATATGCAAAAACAATAAATATATGCCCATGGAAAAGGGCTTAGAGGGCTGACAAAAGGCGAATGCATGTTGTTAGAATAGGCTAAATCAACAACACAATTTTTATCTTACAATCATGTAAATATAAAATTCATTCACCAGTACAAATTTAAGGTCAAAATATACATCTCCTACCTTGAAAGTAAACCTGTTATGTAATTATTTATGTTTTGCTAGATTAAATGACATTCATGTGTTGTATGATTCCATCAAATTGAAATTAATTCAATTTCTTCTTACTGTCATTCCAGTCTTACAGAGTGTGGCCAAGTCAATTCAAAATCCAATTCATAAACTCTGAACAACCCTAGTAGATTACTTAATGAGCTAACCAATCAAACGTGTATATGTTCAGTCACATCTTTTGAATTTGGAAGGTGAATCACCCTTCACAACAAGCAATGGCAGAGAATTGTGCAAGTCAACAGAAGACAGCGTTTGAGATAGCACCATCCAGGAAGCCAAATTGCCTGTCTGAATGCTGTTTTGGCCATGAACCCCTTGGACCATCTCAGTAATGTACAATTCATAGAGAATGATAATGAGCCTCCTTGGTCTGGTGCAGGATAAATTGAAATGAAGAACACACCAGAATTTTGCCCTCAGTACACCGTGCAGCTTCTGATAACTCTCTGCTTCTATGCCACCGGTGGATTCCTGCAGACATACAGATGCACATGACCTCAACAAGGCTGCTGTCCTGCATTTCTGGTTGCAGTGATTGCATTTCTGTTGCACCGTGCGCACAACTACATTCCAGAAGGAGAGGATGTTTTGCATGACGCTAAAATTAGTTTTCAAGCCATTGCAGGCATACCTGCCATTGTAGGTACAATGGATGGAACCCTCAAACCTATTCATATTTTCAGCCCCTTGCATTCCACCTGCACCTGCAAAAAAAGGTTCTTGGCACTAAGCTTAAATGTCCAAGTGATATGCAACCATCAAGGACATTTTGCAGACATTGTCACCAAGTGGCTTGGGAGTACACATGATGTTTATATCTGATCCAGCTTTGGTGTGTGTCAAATGGCAAAGGATGGTGTGTTTGCTGGTGGCTGGTTATTGGAAGACATCAGGCAGCCTCTTAGTGAATACCTGCTGACTCCAGTGTTGAATCCCCAAACCGCAGCTGAGGAGAGGTATAACTCCACACACCAAAGAACACACTTAGAGGGTAGAGGGTGCTTTGGCCATGTGGCAGATGTGATTCTGGTGCCTACACAAGTCCTTGGTAGCTCTAAGATTTCCCCTGAATGCTGCTGTGCTGTTCTTGTTATGCGTAGTATGCTGCACAACACTGCAGTAATTATTTTATTAAAATGTATCTCCCTCAATAAGTTCTTCTTTTGAGAAGCATTGCTTCCTTTTCTTATTGCTGCTCGCCATCGCGTTTTGTTTTCAAGGAAGCAACATCACACTTTGAGCCCATTTTTATCATTTCAACGAATAGGTTAATTTGTTTTGGTCTTAATCTTGGTTGCTTTGGTGAGTTTTTATTGATTTTCTAATTAGTTTATATTTTTATATACATCCATATATGTCTGGTGTGACAATCATATAACATTTTTCACCATTGAAATATGTGGGATCGATGTTCCTGTTATCGGCAGTCTGTGCTTTTCTCACGCGGAGGCGGGGGAGGAGCCAACAAAGTACTACTTAAAGTTCGTTCGTTATTTCTGGAATAAGGAAGGGCTTCTGGAAATGCACGTAGACCTCACTCGTTCTTTACTTATGTCACTCATTATCTTGCTCATTATTCACTAAGATCGATCGCTTTCTGGAAGGACAGTACAGGACGGCTAATAATGATATGGGAACCACTCAAACTCTCTGAAACCAAGAAGCTCTCACACCAAACAGCACTCTAAGGCACACTGAAATCCTAATCAGTCTGAATCTATCACAGCTGAGATGGGCGTGGCTGTTAATAAGAACATAAGAACATAAGAAATTTACAAACGAGGGGAGGCCATTCGGAAAACTGATTCTTCTTGCAGGAAAGCGGAGACTGGTAATAAGGAACTAGTAGAACAGGTTTTCCCCGGGGATGAACCATGACACTGTGAATCTGGAGCTTTTCATCTGGTTGCACAGAATTTTTTTAAAGTTTTCTGTGCACTGTGTGGCACTTGATTATTCCCCCGTTTTTCTGAGGCTCAGAATCAAGTTCTGTTCTGTTGCACAGTCTGTTTTCCATCCGAAAACAGGCCCTTCTCCCTTTTTCAGTGCAAAAAAACTCAGAGCTAGGTTTAAAAATACCCAGGGCTATATGCTTGGGGCTATAACCCCAAGTGATCGGACCTAGCAACACCAATGATGAGTCAGCCTAGGTTACTTAAGGCGCTTTCCCACCAAAGTTCAGAAACCATGTTCCTCATTCCAAGTTGCTGGGCTGTCTTGACAGGGAACTTTTGTGGCTCCTGACCACTTTCATCAGTTGCTGTCCTACCCCACAACAGAAAATGACCTTTATCTTTATGTTAAATAAGCATAGGAGATACTGAGGTTAGAGTTACCAGATTGCCCGTGTGTGTGTGTGAGAGAGAGAGAGAGAGAGAGAGAGGGAGAGTGAATGAATAGTGTGTATGTGTGTGTGAGAGAGGGAGAGTGAATGAATAGTGTGTGTGTGTGTGTGTGTGTGTGTGTGTGTGCCCTGCAATGGGTTGGTGCCACATCTTGGGTTGTTCCCTGTCTTGTGTCTATAGCCTCTGTGATAGGCTCCAGACCCTGAATGAGGACAAGCAGTTATAGAAAATGGATGGAAAACACCTCCACCCCAAAACAACAGAAGACGAACAAGTCATTTTGTTATTTATCGGGGGGGATCATTCTCGATCGATATGGGGCACCACCATTTTTTAATATTTTATTTATGCGACCCGCGACATGTTTATAACCAGCAGATCTGTCTTTCAATTTCCACAGAATAAATATTCCATTAATAAGCGCTGGCAAGTTTCGCTGCTAGCACCACCGTTATTAAACAAAAGTATATTGCTTATCTGTTAAATTGTCCAATGCAGAAATATGGAGATGCACGGTATGTCTTTCTAGGAACAGTAGCCAGAATGCCACATTTTTCCATTTCTGCTTATATCATACTGCAAAACATTGGCAGTACATGCATTTTGTTATTCACGCTCAAGGCCAAGGCAGAGCACCATATGAAAAAAGAGAAAATGAGATAAGAACATAAGAACATAAGAAATTTACAAACGAGAGGAGGCCATTCGGCCCATCAAGCTCGTTTGGGGAGAACT
>JAAGVU020000039.1:8168179-8193870 GCA_011763525.2 Mormyrus iriodes
GCAGACACGGAGGAGACCCGGGCCCCAGACATCCAGAGGCCCCCCAGGGCACGGGAGCCCCAGGAGGACCACCGCAGTGACAATTGCAGCCCCCACCCAGAAAAGGGCAGAGGAGAGCTCCGTAGGGGGGGAAATGCAGAGGGTACATAGTTTAAAGCAGCAAAAATGTCCAAATATACAGTAACGAACTGTTACTTGCAAAGGATTCTTGGAAAAGTGAAGGTGAAATGTAAGATTTTACTGTGAATTACTGTAGTTTGCAGGGCGGGAAATGTGACAGTCTTGAGCAGGTGGAGGATGCAGGCTGCGGTTATGAAAATTATTTTCATGTTAAATTTAACGATTTTTTTTACTACCTTACGTAGCCACAAACGTAAAAGAACAAAGAGTCTGGGGTGAGTAGGGTTAGTTATTTGTGAGTATTGTTTACTGATTTTTAGGTGGAGGGTTCAGTTCAGGCAATCGTGAGTACCGTCTTTTCGTTGAGTTTGTCATTTTGGCTTGACAGGCATTCAGATGTTTTTGTCAGTGGTTGAAATACGTTTGAGCTGAGCGACGGTGCTTAACTTGAATGACATGTAGCACATTAATATAGTATTAGCAACTGGCTAGCGCATCAATCAGAAGCACACTGTTACAACGCTGTTTGTCCTGGTATAGAGTACCTAATGTGCTCGCCTGCTGATGTAACATGGCAGTTAGTGAATCCCTATTCGTGTTGTTAGTGCAGATAAGTTAGTGACAACCATGTTGAATTGCCAATACTGTGGCCATGAATGTAACACAAAATATGCTTGCGTTTGGCACATGAGGTTTCACCAAAACGTGGCCAATGCTAATTTTACATGCCCTGTCAGGGAATGCAGACGCTCCTTTAGAAAAGTGTCCAAGCTCAAATGTCACATCTACCGAGACCACAGAGAGAATAATAGGCACACTTCTGTTTTAGGTCAGCTTAATGCAGGTCTTGAATGTAGTTTGAATTTCTGTGGTGTACAATGCCAAGATCTTCCATCTTTAATCTCGTACCTCAAAAGCCATATCAGAGCTGGGCGACTGGTTTCTTGTCCATTTAGGCAGTGTGGGAAAACTTTCACAGTGATCTTCACATTTTCTTCCCATTTGTCCAGAAACCATAAAAATCACAGTATTAAATATTTAACTAAACACACAGCAGCAAGTGATGGGCTTCAGTGTTCAGACGGACCCGCTGAAGAACTTGACTGTGATTCTGCTCAGGGCCATTCTGACCTTTTCCCTGAGGTTGCAGATAGTTCCTCTTTCCTACAGAGTCTGGCTTTACTGTACTTGAAGTTACAGGCAAAATGTTTACTACCAACGTCTGTTATACAGAGTATAATCAAAGATATTCAGCGAATCCATGACATTAGCCAGTCTCATTTGCTTGGTGTGCTGCACAAAAAACTATCTATGCATGCAGTCCACGAAGCTGTTATAAAAGAAGTGCTCAATGTGGTTATATCAGAGGACTTATTCAGGTCTTGCAACACAGATTCGTTAAGAACTGATCAGACGAGAAAAACTGTATTCAACTCAGTTTTGCTATGTAGAACTAGTCCCGTTATATCTCGGCCGAAATGAGTGTGGAAAAGACAGTTTTGCACAGTATGTGCCCATAAATGAGTCACTGAAATCTCTTTTTCACAATATGTTACTCAGACAACAAGGACACTCATATAGGCAGCAGGTCCAGATAAAAAGAGATATCTTGGAAGACATATGACATGGCACAATTATAGCCCAAAATCCATTATTTAAAGCAGATACCAATGCATTGGGATTGCTTCTTTACCAAGATGCATTTGAAGTCATTAACCCTCTTCGATCAGGGAAGAAAAAACATAAAGTCCTGGCTGTATATTTTACCTTTGCCAATATAGCACCTCACTTCAGACCAACTGCTGACCAAATGCAGCTTGCTCTCTTGTGCCGAGAATAGGACTTCAAATACTTTGGCCAAGACAGAGTGTTTTGGTTGCTAATCAGAGACATAAAAGATCTAGAGACAGAAGGTATAGCTATGTCAAATGGGCAGTTGCATAAAGGGAGTATGTGTGCTATTGCTGGGGACAACCTTGGATCACACAATATAGGAGGTTTCTTCGAGAATTTCAGCAGGACCTCTTATTTCTGCAGGTTTTGTCATATAGACCGTGCCACATTTTTGTTGAAACCACATTCAAGAGCCAGTAGAAGAACTGTGGAGTCATACAAAGCAGATCTACATCACCTAGGATCTGCCGAAGGCTCAGACACATTTAGAGGTATTCAATTTGACTCTGAATTCAATAAACTTGACTTTTACCATGTGTGCCAGCCTGGTTTGCCTCCATGTTTGGGCCATGATCTTTTTGAAGGCATTGTAGCATATCACCTAGCACTATACTTCAGTGATCTGGTCACAAAACATAAATTCTTCGCCTATGTTGAACTCAACCGCCAAATCAACAATTTCAGATATCTTGGCGGTGACAAGTGACAAGTAACAGACCGTGCAATGTAAATCCTACAAGTGAAAAAATAGGGGGACACGCGGTACAGAATTGATATCTGCTCAGAGTTTTGCCACTCTTGATTGGTGACAAGATTGAGAGCCCTTTGAGAAATGACGTATGGCAATGAATACTACAGCTCAGACAGATCATTGAATTGACATGTGTCAATTCATGGCTGATGGCTGATGTGACCGATCTCAGAGCCACTATCCTAGCTATTCTGCCAACACTTTCAGAAGACATAGTCGATCAGTTAATAACCAAGATTCAAAGTACAGGAGTGGAAAGTACTCAAGACTTGAAGTACATTAGGGAGGCAGACATTGATGACATCATTTGACCAATTCAGTGCAGGAAACTCCTAGAGCAATGGAAACACATAGGTAGGTCATTTTTCGCCATACATATATCTAGGTGTGCTGCATCTTTTTGTAGTGTGTTGCTTATACTCTAAATGTCCTTTCTGATAGCAGGGATTTTAAGACACTTCCCAATTTAGAGCTTTTTCAGAGTACCACTGGAGAATTTTAATAAAAATTGTAGGTTAGCGGTTCTGTCCAACCAACAATAACCTGTTAAGGCAATTTTGCTTATCCTTAGATAGATAGTGAAGAGAAAAAAGAAAGATTCATTACCTTTAGCCTTCAGGTAGCTGCTTTTAAAAAAAGTGGGCATTTATTTATTTATTTTTTTCCAAGTCCAGGTCCTGAGAGCATACCTCCTCTCCCCGTAACAAGCATAACTCCTCCATCAACTATATTGTATCCTAATTCTTCTCCTATATCCATTACTGCATCTCATGGAGCACCTCCAGTCTCAACTTTACACAGAGACTGGCCTGAAACTTTTAAAATGTCATAGGAAAAAATGTGTCCCGGTGTGATTTATGCAATTGAGAATGGGAAGAGGCCATCACCAGCTGATAGACACCAAATGGTGCGAATTCTTGTTGATGACATGAGAAAATATGATGCAAATCCTACGAAAGCACAGTGTCTCATTGTTGTGAAGGCAATTGTCAAACAATTCCCCCATTCTTTTGCGGACACACTGGATGATGGACAAACAATGATTGTAGGAGGATACTCTTCTTTACTAAATAAGTTAACATCATGTAAATATGATTTTAATAACATGTAAATAGGAACAACACACTAGCTAGACATTCAACCAAGAAAGATGAGACAGTACCAGCCTGAGGACCAACTGATTGCTATTGCTGCTCATGTTGGCAGCCAGAGATGCCCTCAGGGGAAACCAAGGAATCTTTAGAGGCCCTAAAAGACATGATGCTGGAGCTGTTTTCCCGTTAGGGTATGTTTGCTGTGGATCACACTGAAGTTCAGAGAAGTCTCACTGTAACATACTATCTCCAGTGAAAAATGATAAACGCCATCCCAGCACCCTCCCTGGAGCTGCTGAGATCTGAGTGGCCATACCTCTTCGCTGCATGGAGCCTATGTGCTCATTTTGAAATGCACACGGATATCCTAATTCTTAGAAAAATGGAGGCAGCATTTGAAGAACATGGCAAGGCTCTAGTTGATTTCTTTAATCTGAAGTCCACATACCAAGATGGTAGCCCAAAATGCATCTTATACTTGGTGATGGCACACTTCAAGGAACAGAGGAACGAGAATTGCATGATTGGGCCTACTTGTAGCTAAATCTAACATGATATCAACATTGTTGTCATTTTTGTAGATGTCTGCAACAGCTGCTGACCTGGAGTCCAGCTTGTGCCTGCCTAGTAGTCCTAGACTGAATTTTCTAGGTAAGTAACTAATTCTTTCTTAGGATAATGTAAATTTAGATTATAAGTGATATAATTATGTGCCTTGAGCAGGGCATGGTTGAGTAAGAGCATGTTATTGTTTATTGTATATGCTTATTGTTATACCACTGGTTACCAAGGTTACCGGGTATCTCCCATGATTAATTTCTTACCCTTTACATATCCTTATTTATTTCTAATTAATAAATTCTCTGCTAATGCCACTGATGTGTATGTTAACTAATTTTCAGGCCCTGATAATCCCAAAACATATGCGAGTAACAAGTGGATGCTTTCCATCAAAGGTCAGATCATATATGAAGGGTAATTATTTCTGCCAGGCCTGCGTGTTCTCTTTGTCAGTTACTACATCTTTAATTTTGAGTACCAGAAAGAAGCTGGATCCACACTGGAGTTTATTCAAAGGTGAATATGATTATGGTTTGATTTTGTGCTTACAGCTTGACCTTTTCTATAAAGAGGGAGGGAACCTGTAATCCTATATGGTCAAGGGACTATTCACTTCACCACTGGAGCTACTAAAGCCCCTCATGTCTTATTTGATCATAGTGTGTTCACTGGAATCAGTGGGTGAAACATGTTTTAAACACCATGCTCTCCTAAAGTTCAGGTCTGTTCAGACAGCTTCCACACTGTGTTGTAAAAAAAGTGTCCTAAAAATACTTTTATATGTATTTTTGTAGATGTGTTATTGGGATCAACCCGGAGCGTGGCACAAAAAACGAGACTAGCAAAGTGATCTGCAAGAACACCGGAAAACTGGTGCAAAAAATGTTAGTGTTCTGTATTTCTTACCAACGTTTATAATGGGGGGCAGGGTGGCATGGTGGTGCAGTGGTTAGCACTGTTTTTCACACCTCTGGGATCAGGGTTCATATCTCCACCCAGGTTCCATATGTGTGGGGTTTGCATGTTCTCCCTATGTCATCAGGGGGGTTCCCCCCCCACAGTCCAAAAATATGCTGAGGCTGATTGGAGTTGTTCAATTGCCGATAGGTGTATGTGAGTGTGCCCAGTGATGGGTATCACAGTATCAATACTGTAAAAAAAACATTATATTGCTGGTGAAACTGCTGCCAGTATTTTCCTGTAATTTTAAAGAATTATTTTTTACAATGCAGGCTTAAGTTTACTGCCTCTGATTAGTGCTGATTAGTGGAGGCAGCTGTGTTGGTCCGAGCACCGCAGGGCGTGACAAGAATCCACTAACCCGTCACAGATTTAGAACATTTAAAAATGAAACCAGTTTTTTTTTCCAATAGTGGATGTGTTTCTAAATCATATAAAGAGTTTTCTGGAGTAATTTTCCATCAATCTATCAGCAGTGAAGCATTTCTTCAGCGACTGTATTGGGGAAATGCTTCACTTTGGAAAACAAATTGATAATAAACTTAAAAGAACTGAATCTATTGCTTTCTTATACATGATAACAACAGATTCATCAGTAAAGGTTAGTACAATATAAATCTCATTTAATCATTAGTAAAACAAGGTTTTAGATATAATAAAATATACAGTCCACTAAGAATACAATTCTCTACCTGCATAGCCATAACAAAACCAGCAGTTCTTATTTAATTATAATTTTATTATATTTTACCAATTAGATTTTCAATGTACCATATAACCCCAACCTGCAAAAGTGGTTGGAAGATTAATGGGTGGATGAATGCATATCCAATCCTTAGACAGCCTGAAGACAAGGTGGCACTGTATGTCTACATTCTTCACTCTCCATTAACTACTAATCCAGAAGAAGATACCAGCAAAAAAGACAAGAGAAGTTGCTAGGAGGGAATCAACTGGGAAACATGGAAAGGAAGAGGAGAATAAACAGGAGGGCATGTTAGAGGAATGGGGGACAGTGTGAAAGCAAACAAGGAAAGAGGGATGTGAGAAAGAAGAGAAAGATACATCAGGGAAAAAGCTGAGGCGTGCGACGGCAGAGGGCTCTTGTGGACAGGAACACTGTGTGTGTTCTGACGCACTCTCTAGAAATATTCCATTAGCAGGTAGGCAGCTCAGGCATGTAATTATCCCATTAACATAATAAAGGTGGATGGAGCCCATCCATAAGCATATATGAGTGGGCTCAGGAAATATATTTATAGACTGGGAGCTGATAATAATTATAGTTCTCAACCAGTGACTCTCATTAGTAGGCCAATCATTGTTGGAGCAGTTAAGCAGGAAGTTGCTGGTGAAATGCTGCCTTGCAGGTCATGTTGGAGCAGACCTTCCAGTCAAGATGGCCACCGCATCTTCAAATTCCTCTCTCTCTTCTCTCTTTGTTTTTTTAACTTTTTCTTTCATGTCTCTGTCTTTTTCGCGTTTTATTATTGCAACAGTTACAGTAGACAGAGCAAAGGTGGAAGCAATACATCTCTGAATTCATGAATACTGCATTTATCTGATGAGTTCCTACTTCAGTGGTGGCTGGATGACTAGATGTGAGTGGCCTCACACCTAGAGGATTGGTTTCCTTAAATTGCCTTTAGGATGTGAGTGTGTGCCCTCTGATGGACTGGCATGCTACCCTGGGTGTCCCTAAAACGTCAGGGTTTATGTTGACCCTGCACCAGGCAAGCTGCAATAGTGGATGGATGAATGGCTCTCAGTTATAGGGGCTAACATTAAATAAACACTAAATAAATGTAAATGTAAACAATCCACCTGTGACTCCTTAAGCACGTCCTGATTTTCCCAAGTTCATTGCATCCCTGGGTCAGCAATGGAGGGGATTGCATTTCACATCTTTAACTAAGCCATCTCGCGACGATTTGATATGCAGATAATTTGTGTAATCACCTTTATTTAAATTTAAGTTTCATTGTCTCCTGCATTCTGAATTTGCACTTACTGAACAAACAGATCAACACATCTTCTGGTATGTAACAAAGATTTGGCCTAATCCTCTACAGTACATTTTAATTGTGAATTAAGCAGGCCTTGCATAAAAATATGTGTTCCCTTCTCCGTAATCATATAACATCACTCTGGATTACCACCTACACCTCTGCCAGCTAGAGTGGTTTAACATGACATCTTAAAGTTAGTGAAGCCTTTTCTAGAAAGTGAGACACACCATCTCTCTCACGCACACGTGCCACGAACTGACTTCTCAATTTCTTTGCGTGAAATAAAGAGCCATGTTACTAGGCAACTACGTTTCCATGGGGACCTTACTTCACCTTTAGTTCTTCTACCCATCTCTTCAGTGTCTTCCTTCACTTTTGTGTCCTTACCATGCTGTGCTTTTTGTGCAGTTAGGATGCACTGCTTGAACTGTGCTACATCCTTAAGTCCTTAATATCTGTGTCATATCTGAGATACTTATTAGAGTAGGTAATCTTACTCGTTAACAATAAACTAATGTCTAATATCACTAACTAACATTTTTAAAGCTCACTGTAGGAGTCGTGACAAAACCCCATTCTCATCAAAGCACTCAAAATATCATCAGATACTGAGGAGGTTATATATTGGTTTGTGTTTTACCCAAAAGTGTATCCAGGTATCACCCCTCTGTTGGTTGTATCTTCAAGCTCCTTGATAGGGTTACCATCAGTAAAAGCTGCTTGCTTTTGTGCTGTGCTGGATCAGTCACACAGCCACTAATGCATGCCCCGTTAATCCATTCTGTGTGTCTGAATTGTCGTATTAAGTATAGATATATTTCTGATGCAGGGTGCGATTTCCTGCCAGATGTCCCAGAATAGATGTGAGTTCGGGGATAGTCCAGAATTTTGTCTCTACAAATACCCAGCTCGTGCTGTGGCAATCAGTGTCTCCCCATTTCCCACTGGGGTAGGGTGCATAAAAAAAAATTTGTAACGTTTTTATAACCCCTTACATAGCCCATCTTTGTACATTTTAGTTTGTTAAGTCTGTGTATTTTTAAAAATCATCTGAAAGCACAAGTGCAACACTACTGCAAGGGTTGTTTGTTAATTTGTTTGAGGATGTAGCATAGAAAATCCATAGCATTGAAACCACAAAGTACCCATGTGGCTATATTGTCACAGGTACACTTTGACAAACCAGCAGATTTTAAAGTCACCCCAGAATATGAAGACAAGAAGGATTCCTGACATAAATATGTAATTATTGCTGAATTATTCTGCTGAACAAACTAATTAGACTGAATTACTTTGAGTCAATTGCTTCAATTAGCTAATATGAATGGTGATTATAATCTTAGTAGCAACATCACAGATAAATATTACTAGCATTTAAAACACAGCCCACCTCTCTAGAGATGCTACCCTTACAGAAATGTAAAAGATAAAGGTTGTCTACCTATTTTTAGATAGATAGATAGATAGATAGATGATAGATAGACGTGCCTTTGGAACACAGTACTGGTGATAATGGGCCTCTGTATGCCAATGTAGATATTACAACAGTCATATACAATAGTCATTCACAACAGTAACATCTGTACTGTATTTTTGATTAACTTGATGTTACTGTAATGGACAAAAAAAGCTTTTCCAGGCACTCATCTGCAAGCCCTGTGCCCTTGTACTTAACAGGGTGCCATTAGCACGTTAGCAGCTGATGGGTATGTGCAAACATCTGCTTGACATGATTCAAAAATTATAGTAGAATGAAACAAAAACTGAAAGATTATATACTGAGATGAACTGTAGACTCGTACTCAGACATCCAGCTTACAGTATTTGGTATCTTCTGATTTCACTATCAAGGTCAGAAGTTAAAACTATAATTTGGGAAACATACATATAGCGGAATAATCATGCAGCACATTGCGGTTCTCCTGGATGACAGGAGTCTAACAAGCTCTCCTGCGTTACAGTCTATGGTTTCTACTCACCAATCAAGAAACTTGTACCATCACTAGGGGGCGACATCTCTGAAGCCAGTGCACAAAGTCAAGGTCTTTAAAAACACACCACATGCAGTGTACAATTAAAGAACACAATTAAGAATGTGTTGCACAGAAGTCACGAAGCCTGCAGAATAGCATTCAATCAGTCAACTAAAAATAGTTTATTTTTATATTTGTAATTTTCATTGCATAAAAATAAGAAATGCAATGCAAGTTCAATACGGTTTGTTTAGGAGCTTTTGTTTTAGCTTAGGACTCCTTTTTGAGCGGTCCCCCTTATTTTTAAGCCATGTACTGACCTTTGGGAGGCACTGAGGAATGCCACAGTTAGACTAGGAGCTGTTGGGATTAGTCATTTAGCACTAAGCAGCATGTTTTTGTGATGTTTTGGTCAGTGTGCAGTAGTGCATCTAGGCACATACATGCTTGTCATTTTAGCATAAAAGACTTGAGGCTTAAACAGGGGTTTTAAGGGTGTAAAAAAAACAGGTGATGAGAGAAAGCAGTGAGGTCAGCAGAAGGATTTGGGGTGTGTGGGAGGGTAGCGGAAGCTGGGGTGACTTGGCTGGCTGCAATGTGGGGGGGGGGGGGGGGGGGGCTGCTGTTTATCCTGGCTTGTCAGCATGATCAATAGTAGATTGTTTCCATTGGAATGAATGCTGGGAATGGAAAGGTGAGGGAATGCAGACTCAGCTCTCTGGACCACAGAGAAGCAAGACCTGTTCATGTGCTCAAGACAGCCAAGACAATCCTGCACATATAACTAGCTTTCTTTATATTGAGACTATATTTACAGGCAACAAACTTGGGTTTTATGCTGGAGCACAACATGCTAATAATTTTCACATAGATGTGCAAAACTGCTACATATTGGACGCTCACATTAATCCTCATGACTGCTGAAGTGGAGATAACCCCCTTCCAAAAAAAAAAAACACATATACAGAAAGGCCTTCTGACGAAGAGAGCGCTTGCATTTGCTGCTGTATCAGAAAGGGAATGACGAGGCCTGTGCAGACAGGCTGCTTTGGGACTCTAAAGACCTAAAGGAAACCCTGCTCTCATGCCATCAGTGCTGGATACACAGAGGTCTCAATAGCTAAAACACTTGGTCTGCACATCCCAAGCCAGCTCATTCACTGGCATTACCCCCCCACCCGACAGGTGCTATAAATCGTTTCACTTGCATAGGTACACAGGAATTCTGTGGTGTTGCATACCCAATCTTGCACTCTTATGAGGCACCCACATACATAAAGGCCCTGCTTAAGGGCCAAACACCAATAGGTTTAATCTGCCGGCCACCAAGCCCCAAGCCGCGGATCCACATGCCAGCCCCATGCTTCCACAGGTGTAGCCCAAGAGTGACAGATGCATTTTCTATATCCATGATGGGCTCACCACGGCACGAGTGAACACCACTGAGGGGTTTATTGAAGTGAAAGACACACAAAACAGCCTCCACAACAATAAAAGGATCATAAATACAAACCAGTGAAACAAAAGGCATCACATCTCCCTGAGCTTTACAAAATACAAAAATAGCATTACTGTTCAACCAGTAGTTATCAAAACTACAGGCCCAGAAGGAGGAAAAAAAAAAAAAAAAAAAAAAAAAGGATACAACTAGAAACAGGCAGACAAGAGTGTCGACATCTATTAATTTTTCTACATCACAACTTGAAAGACAGAAACCCTACTCAGGTCATGTTAGTTTGGACCACTTATTGGATCTTAACCTTAGCTAAGCCACTGCGTGAGAATTCGCTAAAACATTCCTTAACCTAAGAACCACACAGTCCCCATAGGGGTCACTCACATCCTAAGTGACAAGATACACATACAGATCAGCACCAGAAAACACTGTCAATCTGTGGACATTGTAAACCATTTTCTATTTGTATTTTTTTACCACCACATCTCCAAAAAAAAAAAAACCCAAACAGCTTCCTGACCTGACCTTTCATACAGGATTCTATATGACAACACTCATACACCATCTAAATTGCAATGACATTTCAGCCACATCACTACTCACACAGTGAACTGAAAATCTCTAGTCCTCTGAAACGGCTTTGGGCCAGAACCTGTTCTGATCACATCTTTTAAGGGACTGAAAGGTTTCATTTTCAGGGGCATAAACTAACACCAATGTTCTACTGTATAGCACATGGATTTCCATTTAAAGGTGAATGCAAACATGTTCCATCTGATATCTAAAATCAGAGAGCAAGTTGTGTTTGTGCCCATTTGCAGTAGGTGGGGGCAGGGGGGTGGATTAGTTTATCCCACACTTGTTACACAACGAGCTTAGGTTCAGATCTGTGCCGTGCAATTGTAAGCCAAGCCAGAGTTCAAGGACTTTGTTGAAGTTCCCTTGTGCTGTGATGCATCCACCAGCACATTCAAGTGCCAAAGAGGGAGGGAGGGGGAGAGAGATTAAGTGTG
Source organism: Mormyrus iriodes (assembly GCA_011763525.2). NCBI lineage: Eukaryota > Metazoa > Chordata > Actinopteri > Osteoglossiformes > Mormyridae > Mormyrus > Mormyrus iriodes. The sequence continues at coordinate 8,179,791 of JAAGVU020000039.1, forward strand.
TACAGGTCCTCTACTGCGGGCTGTTGGGACATACATCGTTTACAGGACATACAGGAATGTTATTAACTACAATCCCATCGTTGCACTCCCTCTCCTCTTCCTTGTTCTCTTCACAGAGCAAGAAGTCCTCTGGAGGCCAGCGTAGTTCCCCGCTCTCCACCTCGTCCTCTGTGGGCTCGACCACAATGGAGGGCAGACATTCCTGCAGTTTGCAGCACCGCTCAAAGTCTGTGGGGTCAGGGAAGATCTGGGGAGAGAAAGCAGCTGTGGCCATAAGGTCTCTGGGCTTTTTCCAGTGACACTAGTCAGAGAAAGCCCCGGTAAGGATTTCCATCCAGCAGTGTGCCCCCAAGGTCCCTGAGACCAGATTACATAAGACAGAAGTCAATACCTTCTGCATCAAAGAAAGGGAACTGTGGGTGGAATCATGAGCCACCCCCCCCCCCCCAACATCATTCACTGTGATACCTCCTTTTTGTGGTAGTCTCTACAGAGCTGCATTAGGTATTGTGAAAATTTTCATGAAGATTAAAATTTCATAACTTTTGAAGGAACCATGTCTCAAATAATGTATAGGTTCTCTTGTGCACAACCAACAGACAATATGGCCTTACCTGCGGCACATTTGAAACACCAGAAAATCTGTACCTGGTAGGAGTTCCCATCTTGGCTGGCACCAAGATGCATGTCCTCCACGACAGTACTGCTCATCATCTCAGTCATCGCTGCCAGCCAGGGACAAGGAGCTACCATAGCAAATGAGGGAGAGGGATTAGGAAGACGTTTATTTTAGTGATGCAAACAACGAGCTCAGGAACGCTGGCAAGCAAGTGGTCGTCCTCAACAGGAGTTCCCAGGCAGGGGATTACAGCCGATTCCACTAAGGGTTACAGTATGAAGTTATTTTTCCAAGGATTTAAAGCTTAGGAGGGATGAAAATCTGCATGTAATCTGTAGCACAATTCTGTCACTGGCTACCCTCTAAGAGGTGTAAACCCTGCACTCTTCTCCATTGCCTAATTCACAATATACACAGCTGGTGGTTCTGATGGGATGGGGCTACAGGTGCTCATAGAATGGACACAGCCTTAGTAACAGATGGAGAACATTTACAAGACAGTCACTGATCCCTGTAAAGTGTACCAAGTCAGAATACAGGTAGCATGACTGAACTGGATCAGAATGGAGTCACATCAAAAGGTGACTCTGTAGACTTCAGCATTAAGTCAGTATGCATACTATACAAGAAAGCAGCATTTAAATGAAACTGAAATGTATTTGTAGACAGCAAGTGAAATTAACCACACACATACACACTTTTTCCAGGTCAAAAATGTGAACTTCAGTTCCTTGGTAACTCCTCCTCAGCAACTGTTCCTTGACCCCTACAACCATGCCAATATTGGTTTGTATGTTGGAATGGTAAGAAATGCAGGCTTGGAAAGCAGATGGGACCCCAAGAAAAAGAAAAAAAAAAAAGCACAGCTGCTTACAGCTGTCAACACAGCAAAAGCTTCACATGAATTACTGGATAAAAGCATCAGAAAAATACTAGGTGTTAGGAATGTTATCAACTACAAATTTTTCCTCCATCTTGCTAACAAACCCCAGAAGCACAGCCATGACAGTAGGCCACCCATGAGGAGAGCATCCCCACTGTCAGGACAGCTGGAAGTCCTAACAGATACAGCACCATCCAGACAGGCCTGTTTCAGTTTGAGTTCCACTGACACTTCCCCTCTCCTCAGCTCTCATGAACAATCTGTCACTGATATGTACAAATAGAATGTAGCAGGGACAGTTTCTTATGGAAGCATAGTCAACAGAGAGTAGTCAGTCTCTCGCGCTCTCTCAGTATGGGGAGAAAATCCAGCACACAACAAATTATCAAACCGCATCTAAACTATGAGGGGGAGCATTCTAAGAACATGCAAGACGGGCACTGTTAACTCTCATACATTACCATCCGTGCTAAAAAGGTCAATATTAAACATAACTTGTCGTAAAACTGACAGCCAGCAATCAGCATAAAAGATTGTTCTAATAAAACACACACACACAAAGCTGAATATAAACTAAAAATGGAAAAGATGTTTACATCAGTGTAGATTTTTTACAGCACAGTTATTTTCAGTTTATACATTACTGCGTGAGGGGATATAGCTAAAATAACAGGTTGAGTTATAATATAGCGAAAGGTCAGGACAGGTGTAATAACCAGCATCTCCTCTGATCAACTGGCAAGGCCATAAAACGGAAAATACTCACTTTAAAGAAAAAAAAAAAGCGCCAACATTTGCGCACATCAGCTATGCACAGCGCTGGTGAGCTGCAAATCAGCAGACCTCGGCCTGGATGCCACTCATTCATTCACAAAGCGTCGAAGCCGCACTCCCAGCCGGTATGCAATTCTATGCCCGAAACACATATGTATGATGCAACCATAATGAGTTAGACTCAAAGCCACAGAAGAATCTACTGGTATAATCTGGATTTCTCTGGTCACGTGTGTTCATTGATAAAGGCCAAATAACAGCAACCGGAAAACCTTAATGTAAATTACGGGAAAGAACAGATGCCTACCAGCCTGCCATAAAATTTCACAGTCAACTCTACAATCAGGAAAAAAAAATCAAAAGACAACTAAACCGTCCGTGAATCAGTAACCAGAAGAAAAAAATGCATTCCGTGGTAAAGAATTCGGCAGAATTTTACAGATTACCACCTTAACGGGAACAGAATTACTCTCCAGATCAGATATACACTTAAATACATACAGCAAGCTTTTTTTTTTCTTTTTTTTTTTTAAATGTGATACCAAATTTCAATCTAGGACCCAATTTTCCCTTCAATACTTGACTCTGTAGAAAGCCTGCGTAATATAGCCCTCCGTATATTAAAACAAAGGTCAATTTAAGGACAATCATATCTAACATTCTCCCCCACCCCCCTTGTGTTCATTAACGGCTCTTTCAGATTCTTTGCAGCTTGAATCATCACTATAGCGCACCGAAATGCAGCTTCTCAGTATAGGGAATGCAAACACCTGCCATCCTGCGATAATGTACGATCGTAAAACCTTTCATTCATTGGGCTTATATAATGTGGTTGACTCAAGATATGGTTGTATTTTTAATGGAAGACATATTTAAAAACACGGCGCCAACAGACTAATGATACGTACCACTTCAGAATAAAACGCAGACATGAAGTCACCCCTGTGCTTTGGTCAGCTTAAATTGATTGTGGAACGCCGTCACCCCTCCTTGACTAACACTTCTTAGCCCGACGACAAATTCAGTGCCGTAAATCTTACGATAATGCGGAACACCCGAGCAAATCAATCTACCAATTATTTAATGACGCAGAAAACGTGCCACGCAGACAATCAGCGCTCCTCCAGCGCCGCCAAGTTCAGAACACTCGTGTGGACAGAATGATTTATGAGAAGGGGCGTGGCCTAGTGCGTCAGCGCAAGAGCCTCGAAATTCTTCAATGGCGAGGAGCGCGTACAGCGCCCGTCAGCCAATCACAAACAGCGAGCTCACGTTCATTCAGGAAAATGAAAAGCGTCTTCCAACTTCCATGGAATCTTATACATAGCTATTATGCAGGCGATATTAATTAAGTCGTTCTTTTTTTGCACACATCATAAACACTCATTACATTCTTTTTTCCCTGCCTGTCTGACCACCCCGTGTACATTAAAATTATGTCTCAAATTCGAGTTTCACAATAAAATCCGACAACTACCAAATGTTTTCTGTTAAGTAACTAGGACTATTGCAGCCGAGCACTACTCTATTATTATAAGCGAAAAGTAAGCAGACCATTTAAACTAACCATTTTTCTCGTTACTGATATAACCGACAAATAAAGAATGTCGGTAATGCGACCTTGGAATATTTCATGGTAAAGATACAACCTGAGTAATTCCTTCAAGATTAAAGATCTTTATTACCCATGTGCAATAGTGGCATGAGAATGCTTAGTCATTCACCCTCACCACGTTGCAAAAGTACAAAAGTTTGCCGACAGTCCAAAATAACACAGATGGTGTAAAACTGTATATGACAACACAAAACAATACAAGACAGTGAAAATCAATGTAGTTAAGTGTAAAAATAATAAAAAAAACAGTGCAAAACGGGATAATGTTTAGCAGGGACCCCCAGAGCAGGGACCCCCTGGTAGATAGAGAGACAGAGCAGGTACCCCGTAGTGGATAGAGAGACAGAGCAGAACCCCCTGGTGGATAGAGAGACAGAGCAGGGACCCCCTGGTGGACTGTGAGACAGAGCAGGGACCCCCTGGTGGACTGAGAAACAGAGTAGGGAGCCCCCGGTAGATAGAGAGACAGAGCAGGGACCCCGTAGTGGATAGAGAGACAGAGCAAGGACCCCGTAGTGGATAGAGAGACAGAGCAGGGACCCCCTGGTGGATAGAGAGACAGAGCAGGGACCCCCTGGTGGACTGTGAGACAGAGCAGGGACCCCCTGGTGGACTGAGAGACAGAGTAGGGAGCCCCCGGTGGATAGAGAGACAGAGCAGGGACCCCCTGGTGGATAGAGAGACAGAGCTGAACCTCCTAGTGGATAGAGAGACAGAGCAGGGACCCCCTGGTGGCTAGAGAGACAGAGCAGGGAACCCATAGTGGATAGAGAGACAGAGCAGAACCCCTTGGTGGATAGAGAGACAGAGCAGGGACCCCCTGGTGGACTGTGAGACAGAGTAGGGAGCCCCTGGTGGACTGAGAGACAGAGCAGGGACCCCCTGGTGGACTGTGAGACAGAGTAGGGAGCCCCTGGTGGACTGAGAGACAGAGCAGGGACTCCCTGGTGGATAGAAAGACAGAGCAGGGTCTCCCTGGTGGCTAGAGAGACAGAGCAGAGACAAACTGGTGGATAGAGAGAAAGAGCAGGGACTCCCTGGTGGATAGAGAGACAGAGCAGGGACCCGCTGGTGGACAGAGAGACAGAGCAGGGACCCGCTGGTGGACAGAGAGACAGAGCAGGAACCCCCTGGTGGACTGAGAGACAGAGCAGGGACCCGCTGGTGGACTGAGAGACAGAGCAAGAGCCCCCTATTTATATGATTGTACATTAATATTTATAACACATTATAAATCTGGGTTATGGATTTGGCCTGGCCTGTATTAAAATGTGCATGAACTATAACAACCTGTTATATAGGAATAAAATAATAAATACAAATGACCCTATCAGCCTATTTATTTTATTTGTCTTGATGGTTACAGTGCAAAAACTACAAACAAGACTGAATGAGGCTTATAATTGTTACAGTCCTTGCATTACATTTCTGTTTCACTTCATACATTTTTAAGCTCTGTGTATATATGGTTCAGGGAACTTAATCAATACTACATTATGGGCTGTGGATATTGGTCCTTTTCTTGTTTTGATATAAGCATTTAAAGCTCAAGACACAAAGCATACTGAGTTAAGTGGAACGGGCAGTGTCTATATTGCAGTGGAGGTTATATATAAAAAAGTAATATGAATAAGTAAACAAAATGGACAAATTACAATATAGCCACACGCATAACCATTCTATTGGATAACGACTCATTAGTAAATATGCAACAGAAATCAGAACAGCAAAAAGCAAATACAAACAGTTCTCCATTCTTTAAAATGGGGGTGCGTTGTCCACTGGTCACGTGAGTTAGCATCTTTTGCACACTTTTGTACATCATACATTTTTGTTACTGTAATATTGTACGTGACTGTGTTCATTAACGCAGCACATTTTCAGCTTATATTACATTGTCTCCATTGTGCCAGTGGGGCACTCGTATAATAACATTTGAGCCGAATAAAGAGTCCAGATGGTAAAAGCAAGCGTGTTTAATTCATAGAGCAGTTTATAGTGGTTATTTATTAGTGGTTTGACTTATCACTGGTCTGAGTTTACATAAAATTTATTTCTTGACATTTTTTATAATATTTGACAAAAAGAAGCTTGCCATTACACAGTGATTCAGAGATCACCTGCAGTTCCTCCATGGACCACCTGGGGGTCATGGACCCTTGTTGGAGGCCCCTGGATACAGCCAAACGTATGTGGACAACTACCTATTGCTGTTGTAATAGCCTCTACTCTTCTGGGAAGACTTTCCATTAAATGTTGGAACATGGCTGGTGGGATTTGCTGCTGTTGAGATTGGATATTGATGTTGGGTGATCTAGGGGGTGGTTCCAAAAAGCAAGATTTCTCAGCTGGGCTAACGTAAGATAGAAGTAATAATCATCAAATAAGAGTTTAGGTAAGGAGCAATCCTGTGGGATAATCATGATCTTAAGTTAACCCAGCTAACTGAGAAATCCTGCTTTGTGGAATAACTCCCTGATCCCTTTCTGTGAGCTTGTGTGGCCACCACTTTACATCTGAACTTGCTCCCAGACGTTTTGACCTTCTCAGTCACATCACTTGCAGTTGACCAGAGCAGCACTAGCAGCGCAGAAATGTGGAAACGATCAGAATGGGCAAAAAACTTACTTGTTGTAAGGATGGCATCGTATGATGGTGCCAAGTGAGAAGTCAATAACCTTTCCTGTACAACCACCCATTCTGTGTTTTGGACGGAATGCTCCCAGATGCAGATAATCGTGCAAGGGGTTGTATTTAAGGGACCGGGCAATCAGACACAGAATCGGCAGGCTGAATCAGAGTCGAGAGTTCAGAGCGGGTTAGGCCTGATACCGGGGCGGTCAGTCCGATGAACAAGACTTTAGGCAGGGAGCAGACACACGAGGGAAGTCTAAGGAACTGGAGATTGGGACAGGCATTGGGCAGAACGAACAGTTGAAGCAGGTCAGGGCAGATCAAAAGACAAAGGAGAGATTGCTCAGTGAGTTACATGCACACACTCAACAATACCTCTCACACCAAATACCAGGTAGAACAGATTTAAATAGGAAACGGGGCAGGTGTCTCCAATAAGGTGTAGCTATGAAGATCCCATTCTCGGGGGGGAGGGTGACATTCTAATGCTAATTTTTGTTGGAAAAATTGCATGACTGTGTGTGTAATTATATACAGTATCTATCTCAGCATTAGGTGTGGCATAATTAGGAAATTCCTCTAAATAATAGGGGAATCCACATAGTTTTAGCCATATAGTGAAATTCTGTAAAGTTAATAATGTTAGGCTCCAGAAGGAGGCGTTACTTTCATGTGAAAAAAACATTTTCTTCAGATTGCTGGAAGCCAACAACATAAATGTGGGAATAACCGTTTTTCTCAGGTTTCTCATTCCCAGAGTTGATATCTTGATCCTTTGTAATTTGGCCTTTCCATCATTTGTTCTGAGTATCAGTATGATTATTAGCATGATTACTGAGTGTGATTAGCGTTCATGGTAGAGGTTTGAGACAGAAGTTTTTAACTGGCACCACAAACCGACATCGGTGAATAACATACACACCTCGCTGATCGGACACTGCCCGGATAATGCCTCTCCGGTTCGTTATTCTGCTGCCGAACGGTGTGATCCCTTGAAGGGACTACGAGCCAAAGACAGTTCCTCTGACAGAATCAAAGTAAAATAAAAACACATTGTATAAAATGTTATATATCTTTCAACATTAAAACTGAATTACATTAACAATCATATTTACATTTTCATTTCTTCAGCTAATAGCCTACTTGTATACAAAGCAACAATGGACATGGCCAGCATGTATAAAATAACACAAGCACAACAATATCAGTAGTATTCCTGTTACTTAACAAATAGCATTAGAAGGGTCTGTTTACTCTCAAGTAGTAGATCAGCTATTTTTGGAGGGGTTAGAATGCAACTCAGAATGTGGAAGAAACCTGTGCAGAGACCTTTCAAGTGGACCAGTAAATGTCGCTGTTTGCTGCTGATCAAAATGAGATGACTGGGGGGGATCCCACCAGGAAGACTTGGTGTGATCGCCGGTGAACAGAAAAAGGCACTGAGGAACTGAAAAAGAAGGCACTTGGGCAAAAGGGGCGGGTTATCAGTCGTCCCCAGCCCCCCACTGCATGTCCCTGATACAAAAAGGGAGTTTTTAGGTTACATGAGTGATTCAGCCATTCTGACAGATCCAAGGATTTTGTTCTATCAGCTCTGGAAGGGCAACTGAGGACCAATATGGAGATTTCAAGCAGTGTTCATTAACTAAGTAGTGGTTTTCCAATAATCGTCCTGCCATTGTTACTGACAGGAGCACTGCTAGAGATTACGGGCTTTGAGAAAGCATATCATATTGGGCCCCCAACCCAGGCCAATCCAATGCTACTTATGTTGGCTCCTTGACAGCTGTATGCTTGTGATGTATTTACCTGCCTAATAGAATCAAACCTTGGAGTTCTGGTCATTAAATTGTTGCAGGTACACTGTCCTGTGCAGCACATGACAATTATTTGAGCAACATGTGTGTTGCCCTATTATGTACAAAACATCCATTTGTTGTTTAACCGCTGTGTGATTTTTGGGGTTGAAGTGACCCCAGTTCATTTTCAAAATGAGGTTAAATTCTATAGATTTAGGCAGAGTAGTTGAGTGAAGCAGAATGGGGTTTATTAACTATGAACTAAATAGACATAAATCAGATTGCAGGGGAATCAAACAAAAGAAAGGGCACCTGTTAACCAGTAACCAGTAACCAGTAACCAGTAACCAGTGCACATGGGAGCAACAACATTAACGTCAGGACCGAGGAACACAACACTGGGGCGCACCTTTATATAGAAACTAACAAAGGGGCAGAACGAGAGGCAGCTGGAGTGCATAACACAGGGGCAGGAACATGGGGTAAGAATAATGCAGGCGTGGCTTGTTAGAACCACATTAGGGAGAAACGGGAGGGGCAGATAGGCAGGACCATTGACAGAGGCATATCTGATTTTGTTTTAATTTGGAAATTCCCCAAGAGCAAAGCAGTCAGACTGAGAAAATGGAGATACAGAAAACAGCGAGTAGAGGAACTGAAAGCAGACCCACCTCTGAACATCCTGCCCAACAAACAAAATTAGCCTCTCGGAGCTCTGTGGCCTCGCACCTGTCCCCTTCAGCCCCCAGGGACAGAATTACACACCGTAAAAAATCTAGACCTTTATTGTTTGCCTTTTAAAGCAAAGTTGCACTTTATTAATCTTCTGTTAACTGCGTAAATAGGTTTATTTATATAATAAAATTAGAGAAAAAGTTAAACGATAAGAGCAAAGCCAAATTAACTACTATTTAGCCATATTACTAAGATTAATTTATTAATTATTAATTATATTACTTTATTAATTAATTAATTACTTAGCAACAATTCACATACTGGGATCTTAAATGGTTTTATCAATTTAATGCTCAAAATATAGCCTTTCTAATCCTAACTGGACTAAAGAAAACTCTATGCCATCTCTCAAGCACCATAATGACTAAGGTGGAGATTTTTTGCTCCATTCTTTCACATAAATGATCTTTTGTTTGCATTAACCCTGTTTATTACACAGTGGTGAGCATGTGAGTTTTAAAGAAACAAATCATAAAAACTGTGTAAAAGCCTGCATGCTTCTGCAGACCAGTGTAATATGTCTAAGGCCCGTGGTACACGATACTCTGAGGCATTTTTGACTCCGTTTCTACGCACTAGTGACCTGAGTGATCTGCTAGGACAGCTCAGCAAACATCTCAGCTCTTCATTTGCATATGTTCTGTAAGATTGGGGTGTTCTTCACCCAGCACTGGTGGGGTGGGGGGGAGTGATCTCCTAAACTGTAGCAGGCAGACTCAGAGGGTGCACAGAAATGGGAAGGTGGGGGGGATGTGAAAACCAAACACCCTCCTAACTTCTCAGAAGCCGGAACGGTGGCACCTGTCCCGCTGACCCCCCCGGTCTCAATCTCCAAAATGTACATGAGGACAAACAGACATAAATAGGCACCCATACATTTTCACTTTAAGGACTTATGAGACAAAGCTTTACATTCTGATAACTTCACTGTTTCCTGCAGGGATGAAACAATGAGTTACTTAGGAGGGTGCTATACAGTACTGTATTTCATGAGGCACACTGAAGAGGAGTAGATAAGACAGTTATGATGCATTTATCACATTCTTACTAAAGCTTATCTTTCATAATAAGTGTGAATTCAGTGCTGCGTTACTGTCAGCCTATCTGAGGAAATGCAGGACACTTCTGAAACACCAGGTCAACTAAAACATTGGCCTTTACACCTCGGGTGGAGTCCACATCAGAAAGAATATAGATACACCTCACACACATACAACAGGTTAGAAATCAAGGGGGTGTGAGGCTACATTACCCTCTGAAGCATCACACCACCTAAAAAAAACATCCCTTGGTAAATATTTATAGCCACTGCATTCAAATGAGAAAGCATTTCGAAAGATGTTTCCTGTGAAAGGAGCCCTGGGACTGAATGTGGGTGGGGGGTGGTGTCTGCACTAGATTATATGAGCAGAAGTTCATCTCAGCCCTACAAAAGTGAGTGACTGTGTCCTCTCAGCTCTGTCCCCATCTGTCTGGCAAGACCCTGACAATCAGGATGAACTTCAGCACCACACTGCTCACCATCATAATGATGGCAATATCTGGTAAGGAGCTAGATACGTGACAGAGACTGCCGGGGCGATCTCTCTGCAAATATTATTGACAATGTATGACCATGCATGCAGATTGACCCGTTTAGCACTAGGGTACGTTGCTGATTTTTCTGAATCACAGACATGCATATACTAATGGGAAAATTCTGTTTTGTTAAATTTTCAGGTTTGGAGGCCCTAGTGCTGACCCAGGAGAAGTCCATGTCTTTGTCTCTAGGGGCAAATGCCAAAATATCTTGTTCAGTAAGCAGTGGCAGCTATTACATTTCTTGGTATCAACAGAAGGCTAGAAGTGCTCCTCAGTTCCTGCTGGTACGGTCCACCAGAGCACCTGGACTGTCAGACAGGTTCACGTATTCCAGGTCTGGGAGTCAGGAATACCTTCACATCAATGGAGTGAAGGCAGAAGATGAGGCAGTGTACTACTGTGCCTGTGCTGGCTGTGGGTCAACCACAGTGAAACACTTCACTGAGACGCTCATGCAAAAACCGAAAAAGAACCCTAACCAGGGGGACAGCCTCACAGTGCAACCTTGTCACCAAGCACAGGTCCATTACAGCTGAAAATGGATCGGACACATCTCCTGCACTGGATTAACACAATTCCAAGATCTTATCGGGGGTTTTCCTGGATTTGTTATCTCTTCCCTGCACATCCACTGAGAGGTGAAAAGATGGGCTTTTGTGTGGCTGTAAATCACCGTGAGTCACCAACTTTGGGGAAATGTCCTGAGTAAGTACATAATGAAGACACCCAAGCACCCTTAACACTAATACTGCAAAAGTGATCTATTTACAGCAAATACATAATAGGCACAATTAATACATAAACAGTATATATATCTTTCTGAGATCCAGCAATTCATATTATTTATTATTATATTTTTGCTCATATCTCTCACACTATACATGTTATTCCTTTAATTCCCGTTTTTCCTTAGAGAGGACAATTATGGCTTTAATACATTGGCTATTGACATTAAGACATTACATCACATGTGTACTTTTTACCATCCCAAAACTTAATTTAAGTAAAAAAACTAAAAATTAATTTTTTTTCCCCTTGGATCTCAGAAGGATATAGCCATATTTGGCACTTGGGAATTTCTACAATTTGGCAAATGCAAGAAAAAATGACCTGAGGTTAAATAGCCCAGTATGCCTCCATTTACATGTGCATCTTACAAAGTTTAAAATGCTTTTAGTGTTCAGTATCTTGAAATGCTGACAGCGCTGACCCGCTGAGTGAAGCTGTACATGGCTGCCGGTTTTTGTTAGGCTCTGTATCACTGTGTCAGACACCGGCTTTGGTGGTGGCACAATGCTGAATGTTGGTAAGTTAAATATCAGAAGCTGCAGGAGTATAATTGACTTACCGGTGTTAAAGTATTACGTAAGATAATCACATTATTTGCTCCTGATCATATATATATATATATACACACACACACACACACACACACACAAACAGCTGCAGAAGAAATTAAGAGACCACTCTATTTTTAGACAAATCTGAATTTTAAAATCCTGGTTTAATCGTGGCTCTGCTGGCAGAAGGCTGCACTGAGCAGCAGGCTGATTCCAGGCTCAGTTTCTAAGACTGAAGTACACAAGAATTAGGTAAAGCAGGAGACACTGGGAATGACCAGAAACCAGTCAGGTAAAGGGCAGAAGTGACTTGCTAATGGCAGAGATGACTGTTAACTTATCCGATAGTTTCTCATGAATCGTAAAATGACATCAAGTGACCTTCAAAAGGAATGTGAAACATTAAGTGCAGGTGTGAAGTGCTGCTAGGACAGTTCATATCGGGCTCCTAGAAGCAGAACTGAAGTCCCATAAAGCAAGGGAGAAGCCCTTCGTTAATGAGAAACAGAAGAACCAGGCTGCAGTTTGCAAAAATATATATATTTATATATTATTCACAGACGCACACCCTTAAATTGAGAAATGAGTGAAACAAAAAATTGTACTGTGGTCACTTAATTTATTCTGCAGCTGTATATATTTTAATTGGTTCGATTATTATTAATCTTCTGACAGATTTTGGGAGGAAAAATCAACCTTTTCTGATAGATTACAAATATAACTTGTGTTTGAGTTGCCATCGATTGATGATTCTGAAATACTGATTTTGAGTACAATTTTGAAATACTGACGAATTTATTTTTCCTCAAGTACGAAATTCTTGTTCAGATTGCGAATATATTCATGACTATGTGTCATTTACAAATCTAAAGTGACTCCATTTTATAAACAATAGGGAATTTTTAAGTGTAAAACAGATAACGTTTACATGTTAATGTACATCAGTTGTGATACATTCATTGCATTAACTCATTGGGTGCAATCCTACTCTGTTGCCTAAAAATCTAATAGATTATGTGTTTTTAAAATCAATTCAATTCAAATCAATTCAAAATACTTTTTATCAGACGATATAGTATTAAAGCGCTCATTGAAGAAGTCCCTAAACTGACTTACACTATTCGTAATCTAACGATGTAAATTGAACAACTTTTCACAATCTCTAGGCTCGAAAGCTCTGTCTTTTACTGTTTGTAAAATAGATTAATAATGTGCATTTCTATATCACGATGTTAGTATAGTTTACTAACTAAGGAGTATTTTCGTGCCCCTAATAGGCTACTCCTATTCAGGTGTAGTGAGCCTTTAGTACCGCACTGACCCATCGGTCTCCCTCGCTTGTCCCCGGCAGATCGCTCCCCATCTCCCCCAACGCTGACCCTCATGCCGCCCTCCCAGACTGAACTGGCTCAAGGAAAGGCCACTTTAGTTTGCATGGCGCAGGGCTTCTTCCCGGACACGGCCGCCGTGTCGTGGACCGAAGGCGGCAGCACCCGGACGGGCAGTGAGGTGCAAACCGGCGAGGCGGAGCGCAGCTCCGACGGCACGTACTCGCTCGTCAGCCTGCTGACCGTGACGGCGGCGCAGTGGAGCTCTGGGGCCCCTTATTCCTGCCAGATCAGACACTCCGCCCTGGACTCGCCGCTTAGCCGGAGTGTGAGCCAGGCGGAGTGCCAGTGACCGGGGCTCACCACCGGGCGAGGGCAGGACATCGAAATAAGCGAAATGTGAGGTTAACGCGCTTCTCAGTATTATACCCGGCTTAAAGGAGCATGTGTGTGCGGATCGGTAAATGTATTTGTAAAATGTTGCAATTCAAGATGATCGGAAATAAAACGCTTTCAAATTACTGCAGATGTTTAGATAAATGGCAAGCTCAATAAAGGCAAAATTCAAATGCTCTAGTTTGATTAATTAGCAGTTTGTTTTATAAATATATGTGATGGAATGAGTGGAGTTTGTATGGACTGGTGTCTGTCTGTAGTGTGTGTGTCCCAGTTCTAAGAGCGTGAAATGCACAGCTATTATACACTCACCTAAAGGATTATTAGGAACACCATACTAATACGGTGTTTGACCCCCTTTCGCCTTCAGAACTGC
>JAAGVU020000039.1:8193970-8211163 GCA_011763525.2 Mormyrus iriodes
TAGTTAAGTTCTCCCCAAATGAGCTTGATGGGCCGAATGGCCTCCTCTCGTTTGTACATTTCTTATGTTCTTATGTTGTGTGAGTGTGTGTGTGCGTGTGTGTGTGTGTGTGGTCCAAGTATACGTTACATTATGGGGGCCAAATGTTCCCACAATGTGATAAAAAACCTGTTATTTTGACGTTGTGGGGACCATTTTTTCGGTTCACACAAGGGGAAATTCAATTTTATAAAAATCTGTGACTGTGGTCTATGTGTGTGTGTGTATGTGTGTGTGCGTGTGTGTGTGTGTGTGTGAACGAGAAAAGGCACTTTCACACTGCAGGAACTTTTTTTCCAGAGCCAGGAACTTCTGTCGTGTTCCCACTGCAGGAACTCTGACTGTAGTTACCTGGAGACATTACTGGGTTGGGGCTGTCTTGCTGATCGGTTAACCACAAGCACTGACTCGGACGTTACATGGAAGTGCAGGAAAAAGATGCGGCGGAGCTAAAACTGAGCAGATGGAATTATTTTTGTACCTTAGTTACATTTAATACATGAATTAACACTTTTTTGCCTGTGTCTCCATATTTCGGTATTGTAAAATTCGATTGCTAACCGATATACTTTTGTCTAATACTGCTGGTGACAGCAGCGACACTTGCTAGCAGAATAACATGACATCATTATTCTGTGGAAAATGAAAGACCAATCTGCTGACTAGATATAACAATGAATTATAAATATTTTGCGGATTGTATAAATGGAATATAAATAAATGGCGGTGTCCTTTTATGATCATGATCGATCCCCCCAGTGACTAACAACGAATAACTAATAAAACGACTTATTCATCCGCCATTGTTTTACGGTGGTGGTGTATGAAATTGTGTGTGAGGTTTAAGATACGAGCTTTCTGCATCTTTTGTTTAGCATAAAAGTCTCAGGTCCTGTTGTGTGGTGAAAAAGTGACGCACGAAAGTAGCTAGGAGCTTCCTAGTCAAGATGATCCAGAACTGAATTTTTGGTGTGAAAGTCCCTCATGAAACACTCGTAAAGCACATAAACAGCATAATCTTGTCAGTGTTAGTGCCTGTCTGACCCTGTCCTATATGTCCATTTGGCCAGCAGGCATCACTGGTCAACCTGCTTCCCCCTCTCTGTCTTATAGCCCTTCAGCCCTAGTGAATTTCCCTGCCCCCTAGGTGCAGTAGGCTACCACCTTCTAGCAGAATGAGGCTGTACCTAGCCAGACTCCAAAATCAGGCTGTTTCTAATGAGTTACAGACTTGGGTGTGACTGTTGATCCTAATGTGATGTGGGAGACCTTCCGTGATAAAACCCTGAAGGTTAATGAGAGTTGTGTTGGTGTTGCTGGTGTTTCCAGATAGAGGTGAATCATCTCACTGAGCACCCTGGATATTATTGAGAGGAGCCACGGTACAGAGTATAATGAACTGAAAAGGATGGCTGTGAGGGCTCTGAGGGCAAATAAGGAAGCATTTGTTAGAGGAACCTGTGAGCAAGTGACGGACCGAGGAATCTGAGTATTACACACATCCAGATCTGTTCCTTGGAGAGTCACAGTCAGGGCAGGTAATAGAGCAGTCCTTATGGATGACACTGCAGTTGTGACCCACTGGACTGGCTACTTTGAGCAGCTGTTTAGAGCTGATCCCTCAGCTAGGTGATTTGACATCTCTGGGTCCTTGGTTCTTGAGGCTGATCCTCTGATTAGCTGTGAACCATCCAATGTCACTAAAATTGGATGGGTGGTGAATCAACTGAGGGTAGGGAAGGCTGCAGGGATCTGTAGTTTCTGGAGTGAACATCTCCAGGTTGTTGGTAAGGCTGTTCTCCTGGCACTGCAAATAATCTTTGCTTCAATTTGGAAGATGGGCATCATCCCAACTGACTGGAAAACAAGACTCGTTGTCCCTATCTAGAAAGGGAACGGTAATTGCCTGGATTACGGCAGATACAGGGGGATAACACTGCTCTCAATGCCAGGTAAGGTCCTTGCTAGGGTTATCCTCAACAGGCTCCATGATCATTTTCTCGCCTATCAGTGACCAGAACAGTCTGGTTTTACCCCTAAGAAGTGTACCATCGACTGCATCCTGGCACTGAGGGTTCTTATTGAGCACAAATGCAAATATCAGCAGGGTTTCTTTTCAGGGTCATTTACATGAAACATACCCATAATTTGGTGTTTCACAACCCAAAGCACATATCTAACCTAAGTGCACTTAAACCCCACCCTTAAGTAAATGGTAGAATACGCTTAAGTCAAAAAAGCACACAGCTTCTTCCTCTGCTCCACTCGCACTGGACCTCTTCTCTAACAGAGCATTGTTCATGTTGTGCATGTTGTCCAGATTTTTATGTCCAGCGGAGATCATGCATGTTGCTGCACGTCAACTATGCAAGAAAATTGACCTGGTGTTTCCAGTAGGTGGCAGCACTGAATTTCACAGATCAGAGGTCAACCAAGAAAGAGTAGAGGAAAAATAGTTGTTTTTGTTTTTGTAGTAGTTATGCTGAGCAACTGTATGAGGAAGTGCAGAGGTACCTGCAAATCTCATTTTTCAAATTGTCCAGACTGCCATATACAGCATTTCAAAAGCAACAGTATTTTTGCATTTTGAAATATTGCCGATAAAAATCTCAGACCAGGAAATCATTTAGCTGGGGGTCCTGGCTAGTTTTGATATAAGGATTTCAAAATACCAAGAGCTAGTTTCGGTAGCCAACAATCAGTCCATCGAGGCCCCTGCCTTCGACCGCCACCCGTTCTACACTGCACCCGACCCCCACGGCCCCCCCTGCAGGTGGTGAGCCCACAGGAACTCGTTCCCGGTGGGTGTTGGACTCCGCCAAGGCTGCCCTTTGTCACCGGTTCTGTTCACAACTTTTATGGACAGAATTTCTAGGCATAGCCAAGGGGCGGAGGGGGTACGGTTCGGGGGCCTCAGGATTATATCTCTGCTTCAGGTTCAATGTCCTGTGGTCTCTCGCCTGGTTCACACAAGGGGAAATTCAATTTTATAAAAATCTATGTGTGTGTGTGTGTGGACCGATAAAATTCTCAGTGCTGCCACCTACTGGAAACACCAGGTCAACCACAGAAGTCCAATAATTGATCACCGCTTGGATTTTGATTGGGCAGGCCATTCCTCCCAATCACACCCTTCCAGGGTCATTACCCTCATTAGCGTTAAAGTCCCCCAGCAGAACAATGGAGTCACTAAAAAGGACACCTTCCAGCACCCCCTCCAAAGTCTCCAAGAAGGCCAAATACTCTAAACTGGTCTTCGGCATGTAGGCAATAGTCAGAGCCCGTCCCCCTACTTTCTTCTCTTGAAGGGAAGCAACCCTTTTAGTTTTTAGTGGCAGTGACTAGCAATTGCCTCAGAATAATACATTCAATCTTAAACACAATATTAGACATTCTCACAAACTCAGTACTGTAACATCAATTTTCTCAAATTTTTAAAATTAGTTTTAAGACCAATTCACATTATGTTGTATAAAATGTTTATTTTTGCCTCTGGGGTAGTCACAGAATAAAACAACTGACAATGCAAAACAATTGAAGAAATTAACGTACATTTTATTATACTAACTGATTGACTATTGTGGGTTGCTTGCAATAAAGTTGAAAAATTTAAAAACATTTTATCTAGTTTTGTGTTATTTGATTTTCAAACTGCAACAGTAGTGCCTATCTACTGTTCTATCGTGGCAAAGAGAGACCTGAGCTGGAAGGCAAAGCTATCAATTTATCGGTCAATCTACAGTCCTACATTCACCTATGGTCACAAACTTTGGGTAGTGAAATAACAAGATTGCAGATTGTAGAATGGTTAATAAAATAACAGACACCTTTACTAAGGGCAACCCGTACTTTCCTTTAGTAACTTCTTGTCAAATAATAACTTTTGCAGGCATTGCACCTCATTCATGTCATATCCATTAACCGTACGTACAAACCTAACAACTCTACATCCCCGCTCTTCCAGAACAGAGTCCAAAGCATTATGGTAAAGTGAAGGTTAGAAAACACTTAAAAGAAAACATCAACCCAACAATGGTTATGTAATACAGGGTAGGAAATTAAAGCATAACAATTACAAGGAAGAGTGTAAACTGATTGTTTAAATGTTAATTGAACTAGGTATCTATCAGTGATGTGTTCAAGACCATCTGTTTCGAGATCAAGACAAGATCAAGACTCATCCTACCCAAGACCAAGTCAAGACCAAGACTGATCCCAACCAAGACCAAGACAAAATTAAGACTTTTAATCAAGACCAAAACAAGACCAAGACTTGAACATTCACAATCAGAATTTAGATTTTTATTGGTAGAATGCACCTATATTGGGGCTATATTTTCATTTATGTAATTCCAAAAAATCCTATTGCTGATAAACTTTAATATTCACATACTATAAACAACAGTGCAGATGTATATAAAAAAACACAAAAAAAAGGAATTCATGTACACAAAGCCCTCCCTCGGCTCCTTGACAGCAATAGGAAATTACAACTAGCAATCAACAGTAAACAATAAACACTACCAACAATGTCCAAAACAGTTCAGTATGACAGGGGCAGTTGATGATGGTTGAGTGAACGAAATACCTTGTGAACAGCTCTCTGGAAGGAACATACCAGTTCCTGATGCGGCATGAGGTGATAGGGAGCAGGGCCATAGCCAGGGTTTAAAAAATAGTGAGGTCTGGGACCAAGGGGTGTGAGGGGGTCTCGCCAATCACATATCACATACTGGCTTGTTTTCTGGGGGATAGGTAATGTTAATGTTACAAGAATGTGCCTTACTGAATGAATTTAGGTCTATATCATAAGAACATTACAGAGAAGTAAGATATTAAGGGTATGAGCTATGTAATTTAAGGTTATATGTAGCCATGTATAAAGATAATAATGAAAGAGGATTACTTGATTACCATTACCATTATAAGCTAATATCAAATACACTTACTTCGATTTCTAACTTTGACTTTAAAATGTTTCTATGGACACTAGAGTTTTGGAACGTTTTTTTTTTTACAGATAATGATCATTGTTTTGTCTTACCGAATGATGTGCAGCCTGCGCAGCCTCCCTCACAATGCTGCATGGTCACACGCATACACCGTGGACCCGAACTGCTGTCGGTGAAGTGCTCGTGTGCTTGCACAATCCTCTGTCATGCTGATACTGAATACTCTAGTTCGTTCTCTCTCCCTCCTCACACACAGACACACACACACACACAACAGACACTGTTAATAACACATTAGAACTGAAATGCACTTTTTCTGGAGACATTTTAACTTCAGTTTTTTTTTCAGGTGAATATTTAGCTTCAAAATTTATTTTTAGCTCATAAAAATAAGTTACCAAGGTTCGGAGCTCGGTGACCTCGTTTCTGGCTACGGCCCTGATTGGGAGTGCTCCCCAGATGAAGACATATTCACTCAAGATGAACTCACACGGACAAGCTGGCACAGGACAGCGCATACATCCAGATGGAGATTGAGTGTGAGAGACCTTCGAACAAACAGGCGGACGACTGCGATCTTCCTGGTGTCTTTCATGTTCATCTTTAAAGGTCCCACTTGCTTGAGATCTCTTCCCAGCAGCCCCTGTGCCCTCTGAAGCTGTCCAATAGTGTTATACCAGTGGGGCAGTGGGGAAATGTAATACATTTTTAAAGTAGCGCCTATGTAAGTTGACACTGCAGAAAAATTTATTTCCACTTAGTGAGGGGAAAGAATATTTGCATATCGATGCAGATAATATGTTTTGTAATATTAAGAGACTTATGGCCAAGACCAAGACAAGATCAAAACAAAATGGGCTCAAGACTGAGACAAGGCAGAGATCAGGTCAAGTGGTCTCAAGACCAACACCAGATCTTGAGAACTACAACTCTGGTACCTATATGTTCATTTGTTATTTATGTGAAGTTGGCTGTTAACTTATGACATTATGTAGTCCTGGTACCGCTGCTTAGGATGACTGATTCTCCCTGAGTGGATGACGTAGGGCTGGATGTTCCCTGAACCTTCTGAGCACACTGTAATGTGCACTGAAGAGGTGGACAGTAGATGTTCAACAGTAGCTGATGTGTCTTAGGAAGGAACCTACAGTGAGTCTTCCTTCCAGAATGTGGAGCAGGTGTCGCCTGTTTCTGACATAGGTGCTAACCCGTAAGGCCACAGTATAGCTGTTAGGTTGATATGTAGGGCTCTTCACTACTGCTAACCTGTCAAATCCACTAGGAGTCTGCACCCTGACTGTCTGCCCTGCTTTCAAAGGTGGGAGCCGGTGAGCATGCCTATCATAATAAGTTTTGGCTTGCGGTTGCTTGTGCAGAATGGCATTTTTCACCTGGTGTTAGCACAGGCTTGCTCACAGGGATGAAGGTTCTGGTCTGTCTGAAGAGAGGGCTCTGAGCTGGAGAGTGAAGGCCATCCCGTGGAAAACTGCAGGTATGTTGAAGAGCGGCCTCAATGTCCGTCTTGTCACGATGGCATTTCTCCAGCAAATGTTTTGCTAGGCCATTGGATTGAGGGTAGTGGGAACTGCTGCGGATATTTTTGAAGTTCCATGTGTGTGCACAGTCAGAGAAGTTCTTGCAGGCAAACTGGCTAGCATTGTCTGTCATCAAGGTGTGGGGAGCAAAGTACCTCTTGAGTTTCTCAATGACTATATGTCACACCATGGAGGTAATCCAACTTATACCAGCCAGAATAGGAGTCAACAAAGACCAGATGCATCCTGCCCCTCCACTCGAATATGTCAGCTGCTGTCATGGACCAGGGAAGGTCCAGAATGTCGTGCAGCTGCAGAGGTTCCTTTGCCTGTTGGGGTCTCAGTGCATTGCAAGATGCACAGCGGGAAAGTTCCCTTTCTGTGTCAGCATACATGGAGGGCCAGTACATAGTTTCCTTTGCCCTGCATTTCATTGCCTCAATGCATGGATGGCCCTGGTACAGCTGATGAGTATAGAATTTCTGCAGTGCAGGTGGAACGAACAACCTTTGACCACGAGGTATGAGTCCATCTTGGACCGTTAGCTCTTCCTTCATAGCAAAGAAGTGCCAAAGAGTGTGGGTAAGCTCTCTGGAAGAGGACGGCTAACCAGTCTGGATGGTTTCCATGAGCTGTCGGCAGGTGGCATCCTTTTCAACAGCATCTCTGAGTTCATCAGTGCAATGAGGAGATTGTATCTAGATTGTCATGATCTCCAAAACACCATCAGCAACAGTGGGGTCTGATGTGGAGAGGTGAGCACAAGAGAGGATATAAGCCACATGTAGTTCTTTGCCATGTTTGTAAATCAGGTCCAGGCTGTAATGATGGAATTTAAGCATGCCTTGCAAGCGTGGCAAGACAGAATGCAAAGGTTTCCGCAGTATGCTGATCAGGGGCTGATGATCAGACTCCACAGTGATAGTGCGGCCATAGATGAAGTCATGAAATTTCCAAGTTGCAGATGCTAAGGCCAGCGTTTCTTTTTCAATCTGCACATACGCTGACCCTGAGGGTGTGAGAGCCCGTGAAGCGAAAGCAACTGGACGGCTGTGCTGGAGACAAAATGCACTCAATTTGAGATGCATCGACCAAAAGGACTACGGGCTTAGCCGCATCAAAATACTCGAGCAATGGTGGGTATGCTATGGCCAGATGAGAATGTCATCCACTACTATTTCACAAAGCTGTCCAGCAAACAACTGCACCATGCAACGCTGAAAAATTTCACTTCCCATAAAAACACCGTACGGCATTCTTAAAAACTTATAGCATCCATAGGGGGTTATAAATGTGGTCAGTTTAGATGATGCTTCATCTAGAAGGATCTGCCAGAAGCCACACTTTGCATCAAGAATATTGAACACTTTTGCACCTGGCACACCAGCAATGATCTGATCGATGGTTTTTAGTGTGTGACGTGGCCGGAGACAAGCCTGGTTCAGGTGGAGAGGGTCTATGCAGGTTCTAACAGAACCGCCATGCTTCCTAGCAGCAACCATGGCAGACACCCATTCAGTCACATCATTCTCTGGTGTGACGACGCCCAGCTCAGTCATGCACTCAAGCTCTGCCTTCACTTTCTTCTTCATAGCTATTGGTACTTTTCTAGGCATGCATGTGGTGGGCTGCACAGTAGAATCCAGTCTCATGTGGTACACAACTGCCAGTTTTCCAGTGGTGGTGCAGTCAAAAAGGTCACTGTACTCAAGTATTTCAGGTACCTGAGGCTGTAGCACATGCACATCAGGTCCCAGTTGTATGAGACCAACAGCAACACTGTCCCATAAACCCAGTAGTGGTTTCACATCACGGTTGACGACATAAAATTTGAACTGACCATGGGTGCAATTAAGAACTGTAGTACCTTCTGTGTCAGTTTACTGTCCACCATAAGCTATCAGGTTTACCCTCCCCTCAGCATTGACAGGAATGGTGTGATCAAGTTTGTCCAACATTTGCTTAGGAATGATATTACATTTAGTACCAATGTCAACTTTAACCTGCAGATGCCCTCTACCATTTCCAAGTGCCAAAGTGGTAAAAATTTCATCTTTCTCAGTGGTGAGGTCAACTGGGTTGCAATAAAACGTGTTATGAGGAGACGTGGCGTTGAACTTCATTAACTTCGCCTGCCAGCTGCCCTCTGGACCAGTTGGTGAACTGAACAGTGCCCTGGACTGGGGCAGACTGACGTCGTTTTGCATCGTGCAAAATGATTCATCTTGCCACAGCTGTTGCACCATTTATTAAAAGGAAAACACTTATGTCTCACTGGGGAATGTCGCCCACTACAACTGGCACAACGTGGTCTTTGTATGGCACAAACTTTAGCTTCCTTTTTTAATTCTCTTGTGCTTTTATCGAATTGTTCATTGAGCATGCATATATTATAGCTGATTCAAGGTTAAGGGTTTGTTCACGAAGCAACTGCTTACGAACGTTGTCATTTTTGATGTCACATGCAATGCGGTCTTGTTTTGAAAAGCACTGAAATTACATTTCTTTGCAAGTATTTTCAAATTGGAAACGTACGACTGAATGGACTTACATAGCTTTTGGCAAGTGGTGTTGAATGCATGTCTATCCAAGATAACATTTTTTGCGGGCAAGCATAACTCCTGAAACTTCCTCACAAGGACCTCAGGATCTTCTTGATCCTCTGCTTCCTCAAAGACAAACTTCTCAACCGAGTCTGGACTAGCTAAGTTAAGGAGCGTGTAAGCCTGCACTTGTTTTAGCTTGTCCGATAGCCCAGCACAGCAGTTGATGAGCCGTTCTTTCACAAATTTGTGCCAGTTTTCGGCAATACGTTCATCAAAAAAAAAAGCGGATGAATTCACTGAAGTCCCTGAGCCATTACTGGTCACTTCTGACACCATGTAGTACAGTGTTAATAAGATAACAGACACCTTTATTAAGGGCAACTGTGCTTTCCTTTAATAACTTCTTGTCAGTAATAACTCCTGCAGGCGTTGCACCTAACGTCATATCCATTAACCGTACGGACAAACCTAACAACTCTACGCAGATATAAGCCACAGAATGAATTTTCTTTGCAGGTTGTCTGGGCTCAGCCTTAGAAGTAGGGGGCCTCATTTATAAAGAATTTTACTGAATTCTTATGGGAGAGGAAATGTTCATGCAAAAACTTGCCCTTCATACTAAAAGTAATAGTCTGATTTATGAATCCTTGCGTAAACTGCGATATGAAACATATGGTTTATAATTTCATGCTTCAGAGAAACATTTGTACATGTGTCTGTTTTAGATCCTGGACCGTTCCCACCCACTAATTACCCTATATTTGCAATGCAAATTATCCACATGTATATAAATACCCACATCCTACATTTCCAACATCACATCTGCAACAATGGAGGCATCAACCAAAGGGAATAAGCCAACGTTCTCTAAAAGTGAAGTGCAGACTTTACTGTCTGAGGTAGAGGAATTCCAAACCACTTTATGTTGTAGTTCTGACAGTTTTACAAACAAAAAAATTGTCAAATGGCAGCATGTGACTGCCACTGTTAATGCAATCAGCTCCTCAAACTGGACAATGACAGATACTAAAAAATAGGCAGACCTCAAATCAGAAGTGAAGAAATGGATTGCCGCACACCTGCACAGCGTGCCGGCTACTGGGCGAAGACCTTCAACAGGGAACCTCTCTGATTTGGACAGTCGACTGGGTGCCATAATTGGAGAGAAGTCCTTGTCGGGAACTATCCCCCTGCATACGGATGCGGCATGGGATGCTGACACAGCAGAGTCAGGTACAGTCCCCCATACAAATGCAAATGGAAAAGATGTTCATCATGACAGTTTTATTATATGCATTGACTGAGATAGCTGAGTATGTCACTGGAGCAGACCACCAGCCATTCCTGCAGGTCTGGACATGCGAGGCACATAGAGCATGCGTGGGCACATCCTCATAGACACCGTCATGGACCTACAGAGCCAGAGTGGAAGCACTAAGGACTATGAATTTACACCTGGAGGGAATCAGAGGGGCTTTGGACAAGATGTGTGCTGTAGTAAAAGAATCACTAAAAAAGTATGCATGTGTTTGTGTTAGAACCTTCTGCTTACATACTCCCAAAGGCCAGGGCTAATTCATCACTGAAGTCCATCAGAATTTCTCTTGGCAGCCTGAAACGTCTGATAATCCATGAATTATCATTGGAAAAAAATCTTACCAATCTCTGAAGATTTGTTCTCTGTGTATTTGGCCACACGCAATATTCTCTAGCAAGGCTAAATGTGCCATGATGCTGCAGGTGAGCTACTTCCACATGGGTTTTTTTTTTGTTTACATGAGGGTGCACACATGTTGGCACTTACTCCCCTTGATTTTTCATTACGCCCACCTGAAACAAAGGATTGCATGCAATGAATAGATTAGTGTGTATTACATCTTCATTTCAACCAATTCATGTGTTGATTTGCTCAACACAAAATGTTGAATGTTACTTGTATATTAGATATAATAAAAATGTTTCTGTATGTATTAACATGCATTTCACACACTAAATCTAACAGTGATGCAAATTAGATGCACATTTCCATCCCACCTCTTGAGGTCATTCTTTTCTGTTTCCACCAAAACGTTCATATGACTGCTCTGGACCATGTGTAATTGTGTGAACTTTTTCAGGGTTTGTTTATGTATTGTTGCAGGTGTTTTGTTCATATGAAGCCTTTATAATTGAGGCCCGGGGTGAGGAGCTCAGACATTCGAGAGGAGCTCAAAGTAGAGCCGCTGCTCCTCTATATTGAAAGGAGCCAATTGAGGTGGCTCGGGCATCTATCTAGGATGCCTCCTGGATGCCTCCCTGGGGAGGTGCTTCGGGCATGTACAACCAGGAAGAGACCTTGGGGTAGACCTAGGACATGCTACAGAGATTATATCTCTTGGCTGGCCTGGGAATGCCTTGGTATTCTCCCGGTGGAACTGGAAGAGGTGCCTGGTGAGAAGGAGGTCTGGGTATCCCTGCTTGGACTGCTGCCCCTTCGAACCAAACCCAGATAAGTGGCAAACAATGAATGGATGGAGTTAAGGTAATGTCAATTGCTCTTCACACAATTCAAAAACTGAATTTCACTGTAACATTTCATTTTTTGTTGAAGGATTCTCATTCTTGACAATGACTAAATATAAGTCATGCTTTCATATTCAACATAAAAGGGTGTCAGTTGATTTCAATTGCGATGTAAATGAAGTAGTGCATGTTCCACATTTTGCTTGTTGTCAAAATCATTGAGGATGTGACCTCCTTTTCTTGTTTGATGAATTAATTATTCTTCTTGCATGGCTACACCTTTTCCAGTTTAAATGCATTGGGCATGTCTTTGCTGATGAGGAGAAAACATGTATAACTCTAAAGCACGTAAATTTCTAAGCACTTTTTTACTTTAGTGCTTGACAGGAGAATAGACTGTGTAGTGGGTTCATCAAAAAAAAAAATCCCCCCAAAGATTCGTTGTATTTCATTTCCACATTAAATCCACTTTAGCTGCAAGTTAAAGTAATTTTATATTACACAATTATATGAATTTATACTTTTAAAATTAATTTTTTACTGTTTTTTTATTTAGCTGCAATGGCCAGTATTAGATCTATACTGACTGAAAATAAATATATGCCAATAATAGTGCATTCATCATGAAAGAAAATGAGACCAATTGGAAATAATTAAATATTGAAAAGGGCAAGATTAACTTTGCACAGAAAATTGATTTGAACCAGGAGATTGACATTTAGACTAATACATATTGCACATTGTGCACTCTCCTACTGATGCTGATTCTGAAGCTCAGCTACAGATGTCTGTCCCTTGTCTGTCTACTGTCGCTGGTAGTGTAAAACCTTTGGCACTGACGAGACAGAAACAAACAAAGGGGTAGAAGGATGAGGCTTCATCCCGGCTCTCAATGCATATCATCACAAGAGTAGTCCCATGGCCCATAATGCAATTTAGTTGCCATAAATCACTGCAAAACATTGATGTTTGAGAAGGCTGGAGGATACACAAACCTCCCTTAGACACACTCTTACTTTATTAACATGCATGATTTTTAGGTCACAGAAACATTGTATGTAGGGGACCCTAACACGCAGCATCTGTATCCTGTGAATTTTGTTCTTCATCATCATCATCATCATCAAAGCTATTTAGATTACTTATTGTGCTCAAGTAGACTCACATTAGCCCTATCAAATTCACTTACATTTTTCTATAATGACATAACTGGAAATTATTCTTGTAGGGCAGAAAAGGTTTGCTGATAGGTGATATGTATTGTAAAATAACATCTTGATACAGTGACACTGGATGATTCCTTTGTGGCTGGGAGTGAAGTAGGAATTAATTATTTTTATTTACTGTATAGGCAACCACAGCATACCATACCCACTGCATCATCCTGTTTCTCCTGAACTGCTATCTTGATTGCAGGATTGAACTCTAACTGTTAGTCAGGGGCTCCAAGGTGTATTTGGTCTACATTGAGCAGTATCCTTTAAGTGTAACACTCAGAGCTTGGTTGAGTTGACTTCTGTTTGGATTTGGGGCTGTTTTTTAGTGATGAACTGATAAGGAAATTTCTGGCTATATATATCCAGTTATTTCGAAAACTAACACCGATACTAAGGTTTGGGAGGTTCTCCTCAACTAAGTTTAAAGGGACCCTCCATCCAAATAAATTAAAAAATAAATTAGTTATATTCCAAAAATACAAAAAGTAATAATTCTTTGGTAAGAAATCAACAACTCTGGCATTTAGCAGCAGTACCAGAGCACTATATTTTATAACTTTATATATCTTATAAATTTATGACATTTATAAGACAGAAGGGCTGAACATCAAGGGTGATAAGCTCCGTAATTTTCCAAGTAATATCGTTTGATTTTGCACTGTTTGCAAACAGAGTTTTCTTTTGTTATCAAACGCTTGAGTTACCGACAGACTAGCGTTATTCGGCAATACTGCAGCTTTCTTTATTGGAACATATTTGTTTTTCAAAAACTCTTCATATTCTTCACTATCTCAAGGTAAGCAATCAAAGGTAAGCAATCAAATTTATTGGGTTTAAATGTTTATAAGTACATACTCCTTGCAAAATGCATCTGTAACGACGTTTAAATAATTCAGCAGCAGACATTTTTTCTAACTGTTTAGTACACGGGTGTGCAAAGCAATATGGGACACCATTTTATAGGAAATTATCGGCAGTATATATTGGCTTACCATATGTATGGTGTCACAGATGAGTTACAGGTTGATGGAATGAAACTACTTTCTATTCTTGAGTGGTGCATGCAGTCAATAGTACCTACAACATTAGGATAGCCAGGCATTGCTGCAAATTGCATTATAATATAGTGCTGTGGTACTCAACACCGGTCTCGAGACCACTTTTTTGCGGTTTTGGTCTCGTCTAGGAATCAACATTTTGACTGGGTCTTGGCCATCTGTTTGTTAACACAGTACTGTGATTGGGCGTAAAACGTCCTGCTTCAAAGGTTAACCAATAAGGTGTGTCTTATTTGAAAAAATGGTACATTTTTTTTCCTTTTTTTTAAAGCCCGTATCCCTTTCCCTAACTGTCACACACTGTCAGACACTCCAACCTCATTCTAGTCAACATGTCAGACAAGTCTTCTGTGATTGATTTCAGCTATTTTAGTCATAAATATTTCATTTTCAAAGTAACTGCAAAGAAAAAAATCATTCAGCAGTGTGCTGATACTGCAACACAGTTCTCACCGAGACAGCTGGGACAACATCCAGCTACCTGACACTCTGAGAGGAAGCATAATGAAACATTAAGTAGCTAGCAAGCTAATGTTAACAACCTGTCTCTGTATCAGAAAAATCTTAGAAACCTCTTATGTAAAGACTAGTATATCATATGTTTCAGGACAGTAATTTCAGTTGTTTGCAAATGTCACGTCCAGCCCCGCCCTACCAGTTTGCTCCTTGTGTTTCCCGCAGGCGGGGCTAATCAGCCACGCCTGTTGCTCGTTGTGGTTACCTTGTGTTCCTGCCCCCTTGTTAACCAGCCACAGATGCCCCTCCTTCATGCCTACCTTTCCAGTGTATAAGAGTTCCCCAGTCCTGTGCTTTCTTGTCGGGCCATTGATGTTGTAGTTTTCTGGCTGTAGCTGGTCCTTTTGCCTGTGTTAATAAAGGCCCCGCACGGGGTGAGCCTAAGCCTGTTTTCCTTGGCTTATTCCTGTCCTCGCCTGCGTCATGCCTCGCCGCCGATCCCGTGGTCACGACAGCAAGCAAACCTTAACATTTGCCATCTAACGCTAACATTAAGTGCAGTCACTGCAGAAACAGCCAGTGTTAACTAGCACTGTCTACCTAATTTAGTGAATTAAGGTAATATGGAGAAATGTAATGTAACATTTGACTGAGGGGACAGTATATGGCAACATTTTTTCTAAGTCAATATTATGTTTTTGCTTGTGAAAGACAATGACAAGGAAGTCACATAGCTATAACTTATGTTAGCTAATATATATTATGTTAACATTAAAGGTTACTTTACTTAAGGTAATGTCACCCATAAGCCATTATCTACTGAAGTATTTGGCTGATAGAAATGGTAATTCAATAGCACAGTAGCAATTGTCATTGAAACTGAATTGTCAAATTGTTGCACTTCACTACCCATAAATAATTTCCAGTTTTCACCTTCTCCTTCTATCAGAAAGTTAGCATTCCACAACTCATTGTAAAAGAAAATGCACATCTTATATGCCACACAGATTTATAGGCTGCTTTTTATACACTACTTTTGCTTTCTATGCAGTGCTTGTTACACTGTTTTCTGTACGATTGCACTTTGATGTGATTGAAGTTCATATGACCGGATATCTTACCAATTCCTCTTCCTTGATTTTTAAGATTGTTGTTTCCCTGAATATGCCTTCTGTAATAAACCTGTTTGTTTCACCCTGACTCCTGCTCCTGTTTCCTTCGTCCCTGAAAACTGAATGTTAGTTATATATCAGACATAGTAAAAATGTTTCTGAATTTATTAATGTGAATTTCACAAAGCGCTAAAATTAACTGTAAATGCAACTTAGATACACATTTCTGTCCGAACTCTATATGTCTCTTTTTCTGTACAAAACATTCTATGTTTTGGTAGTTAACTGCTCCTTTGATCTCAGTCTGGTTAAGAGACCCATAACTGACAGGCTTGCAGTGTCATTTGGTCCTGATCCAGACTGTTGCCTTCAGGGTCCCGTCATTTTTGGGTAATTCCTTTAGTGGATGTATTCAAATTTGTTTTGGTCGTAGTAATGATGTTTGTTGTCACAGGTGAATGATTAGATCTGGGTTTTTCTTTTTTTGGTGCATTATGAGCTGCTTCTTGCACTGCTATTTTCATTAGGGGATTAAGCTAGGTTCATTTAATCTTACTCTGAGCTAAAAGTAGGCCGCTCCCAGATCTGTGCAGACCAAGCAGATCATTACCCTTTCAGCTTAAGACTCAGCACTAGGTTACATTTTGGTTTGGTACTCAGAGTTCATTGTCATGATTGGAATAAAGATGAATTCATTTCTGACAATCAAGGGCCTCAAAAATGTCTATTATCTATGCCAAATGCTGTTATTTTAGAACATGTATTGCAATTGCATTTATACACAAAAGAATTCAATGTGGGCCCACCATCTATAATTTATGCCTTTGTGTTAGTTCCTTAGCAGACTATATGTGAACATATAGCGAGTTTGATTGGTTAACTCATTATGTAGCCTACCAGGGTTGTTCAGAATTTATGAATTGTGCCCCATCCCATTCATCAACTGGATTTTGAATTGACTTGGCCACACCCTGTAAGATGTTGAATAACAGCAAGAAGAATGTAATTCATTTCAATTCAAAGCAATTCAATGTAATCAAAACAACACAACAATGTCAATTAATCTAGCAAAACAAATACTTACATAATAGATTTACTTCAAAGTTGGTAGATGTTAATCTACATCCAGCTCTGTAAGGAGGTTCTCCAATTTACAGGGAAACTTGGGGGCTGATGGCAGGATTGGCACTCCAGCCACTGGAAAAAAACTCACACGGGTCCGTGTAGCCACTGCATGGCTACACGCAGGTTTTCATCCCTGAGGTAGTTTGCCATGTGGTGGGTGTAGCAATGCGCTGTAATCAGCACATGCTCCTTATCTCTCTCTCTACCCACAACAGAAATGACTACATCTAGTATTTTGTATGGCCTCCATAATTTTAAGGACATCACCAAGTATTCTAGGCATGGAATGAACAAGTTGGCGACATATCGCAACATCTATCTTTTTCCATTCTTCAAGAATTACCTCTTTTCGAGCCTGGATGCTGGATGGAGAATGATGCTCAACTTGTCTCTTCAGAATTCCCCATAGGTGTTCAATTGGGTTAAGATCAGGAGACATACTTGGCCACTGAATGACTTTCACCCTGTTCTTCAGAAATGCAGTAGTAGCTTTAGATGTGCGTTTTGTAGCATTGTCATGTTGGTAAAAAGCGCACTATGACCAAGAGCATGGAGTGATGGTAGCATCATCTTTTTTCAATATAGAGCAGTACATCTGTAAATTCATGATACCATCAATGAAATGCAGCTCCCTGACACCAGCAGCACTCA
>JAAGVU020000039.1:8214458-8256016 GCA_011763525.2 Mormyrus iriodes
ACTGTGTAGAAGGGGAATATATGTTCGAGCATAATCGTCTGATGTGCGATGCATATGTCTTCTGAAGCTGTGTAGAATGGGCGCATATGTTTATGCATCAATCATAATAAGTGCATTATTATTATTCATAACTATAATAAAAGGTATATTGGAACCTAAGCGTGCCTGTTTGTTCCTTCGAAAGCCCTGTGTCCCCCTCTCGTATTAAAACAGGAACATTGCAGTTCCCAAATCAGGTAGTGATACAGCTGGTCAGGACACTTTGAATGGTTCCCCTGTAGAATGTGGTGAGGATAGGGGGTAGGAGGCTTGCCTTTTTAAGCCTCCGTAGGAAATGCAGTCACTGCTGTGCTTTCTTGGCCAGAGAGGTGGTGTTGAGGGTCCAGGTGAGATCATCCATCAGGTGAACACCAAGAAATTTGGTGCTCCTGATGGTCTCCACCTCTGAGCCCTTGATGTATAGTGGAGAGTGGACAGCACAGGCCTTCCTGAAGTCAACAATCATTTCTTTCATCTTGTTGATGTTCAGAAACAGATTGTTGCCTTTGCACCAGTCCGATAGTTGCCCCACTTCATTCCTGTAAGCTGACTCGTCATGGTTGCTGATGAGGCCCACCACTGTGGTATCATCAGCGAACTTGATGATGTTGTTAGAACTGTAGGCTGAAGAGGAGCGGGCTGAGCACAGCCCTATGGAATACCAGTGCTTAGCATGATGGTCCTGGAGGTGGTGTGGCCAATGTGTACTGACTGGGCCCTGCTGACCAGAAAGTCCAGGACCCAGTTGCATAAGGAGGTGTTGAAGCCCAGCAGTCTCAGCTTCCCAGTTAGCTGCTGTGGAATGGTGATGTTAAATGCTGAACTGAAGTCCATGCACAGCATTGTAACATATGAGTCCTTTTTGTCTAGGTGGGTGAGTGCCAGGTGCAGGGCAAATAGTACGGCATCCTCTGTGTAGTGGTTTGGGTGGTAGGCAAATGGATGTGGGTCGCGTGAGGCAGACAGTCCAGTTTTCATGTGCCTAATGACTAGTCTGTCAAAGCACTTCATGATGACAGATGTGAGTGCTATTGGGCAGTATTCATTGAGACATGTAATGGTTATCTTTGGCACAGTGATGGTGATGGTGGTGGCCTTGAAGCATGTGGGGACGACTGAGTGGCTCAGAGAAATGTTGAAAATGTCCATGAGGACATTTGGAGGCTGGTCCTCAGACTCCCTGAGCATGTGGCCAGGAATGCTGAACAGGGTTCTCCTGACGTCAGCTGTGGACAGACACAGCACCTGGTCATGAGGCACAAGAGTCAGTGTTACTTTTTTGATTTTAGTACTGCACGGCCATGTCTACATACCCCAATAAAGGAATTTTCTCTGTTTTCTCTGAGTATGTTGTTAATTGCAGGCTTGTTGTCTTCAGTGTAAAATGTGAAAGAGCCTTCTTGTAGCACATTTCAGACACTAAAGAAACAGCTGCCCCTGTGTTCAGCTGCATATGTGTATTTGTTCCCTCCAGCGTGACACTAACAGTTTTGCCTGTTTTCCCATTAGAAGTTGTATACACTGTACACACCCCAAAAACCTCTGACTTGTCTTCTTTCTTTATGCTGTGTTTGTGCAGACATGAGCTATGTGCTCTATTATTTGAACAAGCGTGACTCTTCTCATTTTGAATTTCGCATTTCCTTGCAGAATGTTTACCATAACACCTGTAGCGAGGCTGGACTGCACCTTTCTGTTTTGTGTTGGTTTTATGTACATATATCTTCCCAGGATCAGTTTGCTTAAACTGGCCTTATTTCCTTCCAAGGAATTGGTTTAGCCACTCACACTGCATTCATGGTTTCTGGCAATTTTGCTTTTCCAGTTTTCCAGGGCATTTTGCAAGGCTAATTCCATTGACATCACAATTTCTCATGCTGCAGCAGTTGGATCTTTAGTAATAATTTAATCAGAAGTCACTAATTTCAGGTTAAAGGTTCCAAAGTGTATTGAGTGGAATCAGGTCACTTTTACATAGGAACCACATACTGATCCCTGGTGCACCTATCCCAAATTTCAAAGGGGTTCAATAGGTCTTGTTCCAGTATTGCTTACACTGGTAACCGGGCACTCATTGGAAGCTCAGTCTAGATGCACTTATGCCTAGTTGACCTCTGTATGGCATTTAGGACAAAGTCTTGACTAGAAACCCAAGAGCTGGTTAGAGGTTATTTCATCAGCCAAAATAAATGGCATATTGGTTGATTGGATAACCCATCCCAGGTCTATATTGTATTAAACTGTATGGTCAGATATTTTAGAGACAGTACTTGCCAGCATGTTAGTGAACATGGATAGCCGGTTAAATGAGTCACCATTCCATTGGGTCCGTGTTTGTAATCATGCAAGCTCCTCACTAAATGGTAAGGATACTGGATCATGTGACACAAGGGGGTTTGCATGTACTGCGTTCATGCATCTCGACAGCAGCTGAAAGACAAAATACCTGTGAAGCAGTAAATGAGCAAATCCTACACTGAAAGGGTAAGCATGGGCATAGCTCCACAACCAGTTGCTTACATAATAAATACAGGACAAGCAGTAAAGTCAGTTCACCTTAACATGCACATCCAGTGTTAAGCATGGATACCACTAAGAGCAATAATCAAATTCCTCCAGTTGCCAACTTGGCATTTACCCAACAGGCAGGAGGCTCCACTGAGGCAAGCTCAGAGGGTCATGGGTAGATGTTTCCCAGCAGCTCTGCAGAAACAGGACATGGCTGGGGTCCATCCTGTACAAGATGTGCACCTCCAAAAACGCAGGCTGCTACCGCACCTTGGTAACAGGGTAGTCACTGTTCTGGTAGTAGGAGGTATATGCAGAGAGTCCAGCACAAATATCATCAAGGGGAAATCAGTCACAACCTCCAGGAACAGTAGCAGGTGACCATCCAGCTGTACTGTACTGTACCTTCTTCACACCCTGTAGTATAAGGGTGTATTTACTCACACTTGGTGATCCATACTGTGCACGAGCATGTTTCACCCCATAGTCTAGTTCTTTAGACTAGTATGATTGCTCTGTTCCGTGATAAGCCCGGGCATGGACCACAGATATGATGTCAGTGATACAATTGACACATGCATGCTCGCTCACATGTACACTATAAATGAACAGGGCCCGGAACATTGAGCGCAGTGTGTGGGAACACAAGGTTATCAGATACAGAAACCATCAAGAAGGGCTACAGAGCCAAAGACTCCACTAACTTACAGATAGAGTCCCTTGTGATGGAAGCCAGGTGTTCACTACGAAGCATCTGTGCTACTTTTTTAGAATTAATCCGGCTTTTTTTTATAGAATTATTAAGTGTTTCCCGCATTTACTTTACCATAAAAAAAAATAGGTGAACTGTACAAAGTTACGAGCTTGATGGGCTGAATGGCCTCCTCTCGTTTGTAAATTTCTTATGTTCTAAGTTCGTCAAAACCGGTTTGGATCACACACAGTTTATTTCAAGTGAATATACCTGCGCTTAAGCAGGTTATGGCTTAATCATAATCACTCTGAATCACAAAATCAAACAGCTTTGAAATATTTACAAGTATGAGCCTAAATCAAGGTTAGAAAACCCAAAAATTCAGTTATGTTTAATCTCTATTGTCTTTGCATGGATTAGTTCAAAATAACAATGGTAATTTTAAGTGCGTATTTTGTTTCCAATATGTACCATTTCTGTCAACACTACTAATGAGTAGAGCTTATAAAAATTCAACATTTCTAGAAGCCTAATGTAGAATTACCTTAATCACATGAGGAAATCATTAATGTGGTTCACATCCCTATCCAAAAGGTTACAATACCAGTTTTTACATCAGTTTGGAGTCCTGCAAAGAGGATTTGAATTTTTTGGGGAAGGAGGGACCCCGTGTCAGTTTTCTCATATGTTGCTGGAATGATGATGTTATTCTTGAGGATCAGCATGAATATCCAGTCATTTACTGGAAACATTAGAAAATCCTTGACATCTTTGCAGGTTTGGCTTTAACAGGTATGAATGGATGCAATTACTTAATTTATACCAAGTTTTCTTGCAAAAGTTCATCCTGAAACTGTGACAATTTGAAAAACTAAGGCTTTGTCCCATTTGCCCCACTTAAAGGTATATGCACTGTGATACTACACACTTGGGTGACGTTTGTTGAAATAAGTCGCTAAGTGCGCAAGTGTATGTAAAGCCCTGAAGTGTGCAGGGATTTCTTGAAAGCAATGGGACACACTAGATATCTGAAGCGGTAGACAAGAGACATGGTACAGCTATGCTATCATTTGGTTTGGTTGTGTTTGAGGGGACCTTCACTATAGCCTAGGCCAGGGGTCACCAACATGGTGCCCGCGGGCACCAGGATGCCCCCAAGGACCACATGAGTTGCCTGTGGACCTGTTCTAAAAATAGCACAACTCACCAGTGAGCAGCGTCTAAAATTTAATTTTATCCTGTTGATTTGATAAAATCATAAACGTGATCAGTGTCTTCACATAGATGACTATCATTAATCATTATTAATAATATATAACTAAAGGTAAACTGCGCAAATTTGTTATTTAAGAAGTGTGTATCAAACTGGTAGCCCTTCGTATGGCTCAGTACCCGTGAAGTAGCTCTCAGTTTCAAAAAGGTTGGTGACCTCTGGCCTAGGCTATGTAAACATTGGTTACATAACCTTAGACACTTAAATATAAACTTCTTTGAAGACATGTTGAACTCTGAATATCTGACAGATTTCTTCGTTTTCGACATCAACATTAATTTAATTCAATTCAATTCAATTTATTTTTTTAATATAGGGCCTTTCACAAGAGTCGCCCCAAAGCGCTTTACATGGTATTAC
Source organism: Mormyrus iriodes (assembly GCA_011763525.2). Taxonomy (NCBI): domain Eukaryota; kingdom Metazoa; phylum Chordata; class Actinopteri; order Osteoglossiformes; family Mormyridae; genus Mormyrus; species Mormyrus iriodes. Next base: position 8,219,333 of record JAAGVU020000039.1, read on the forward strand.
ACAATGGCTTTACATGATATTAAGAGAGAGTCAAATAGAATAGGGAAAAGGAAAGACAAAGAAATTAGCTAAAAAAAAAAATCCAGATGACAACAAAGGAGGGGAACCAAATATTCCCAAGTAAGGAGAAAAAAAAACCTGGGGGGGGTCCAAGGTCAACTGGCTGCCCAATCCTCCTGGGTATGCTAACATTATTGAACAGAAAAGAGTGAGTTTGCTTGCTAAAAGCAAGATGCTATGTATGTCTATTATGATCATGCTGAAGTCCAGCAATGGGTCTGTTCTCCACCCTGGCCTGTGCAGGGTGGCAGACTGGAAGCTGTACCCATGATGTTACAGTTTGTAAGTCACATCCACGATGTCACCCGTCCATGGGACCGGACCAGGACTCCAGTTCAGATGGTGCCCTCCCCGGGCACCACCCGGACATGTGAGAAGGTAGAGAGCATGGATGATCAGAACATGAACTGATACATTAATAGACAAGCAGACCAGATAAAAATTGCATGTACAGCAGCACCAGCAGCCATAGTTACGGTGTGTTAAAGTTAAATTGTGGGTAAGTTAAACTGAAATAAGAGGTCTTCAGTTGAGATTTAAAGACTGAGACTGATTCAGCATCCTGAACATAGCCTGGCAAACCATTCCACAATATGGGGCCCTGTAGCAGAATGGTTTACCGCCAACTGTCACTTTATTTATATGTGGAACGACAAGGAAACCTGCATTCTGTGATCTAAGTGGATGATGCGGCTTGTAAACTTGAAGTAACTCTGTCAGGTAGGCAGGTGCTAGACCTTTAAGTGCCTTAAATGTAATTAGGAGAACTTTGTAGTCAGTCCTGAACCTAACAGGAAGCCAATGCAGGGAACTAAGAACAGGCGTTGTGTGTTCAAACTTCTTGCTCCTGGTGATGATTCAAGCTGCAGCATTTTAAATACACTGCAAGGTATTTAATGTGCAGTATGTGCTCCTGGATAACAGAGCATTACAGTAGTCTAACCTACTGTATACAAAGGCATGTATCAATTTCTCTGTGTCTTGAGTTGTAGTTTGGCGATGTTGTGTAGCTGTAGGAAGCATACCTTTGACACTGCATCCACATGCAATTGGAATGAGAGGCTTGTATCAAAAATGAGACCTAGATTACGGGCTGAGCTGCTGAGGGAAAAGTTTAGCCCTTTACAGTGGAGTGCAGAGATTATAGCATTCCTGTCTGTGGAAAAAACAACAGAACCTCAGTTTTCTGAGTGTTTAACATTCAGCCATCCAAGTTTTGACTTTGTTGAAACACTTAGCTACAGTAACAATAGATGCGGTGTTGTTAGGCGTAACCGAAATGTTTATTTGGGTGCTGTCTGCATAGGAATGACAATTACCATTTTGTTTTCTCATAATATTACCTAATGGCAGCATGTAGAGAGAAAACAATAAAGGACCAAGCACTGATCCCTGCGGCACTCCATATCTGACTGGTGACATAGACAATGGAGTATAATTATTTGACACCCTAACATATTGATAACGATTAGTCAAATACAATTTAAACCACTTCAACGCCATTCCACACAACCCAACCTGATTTGAGTCTTTCTAATAGGGCAAAATGGTCAACTGTATCAAAGGCTGCATTAAGGTCCAAAAGCATTAGCACAGTTGCACTGCCAGCATCAGTTGCCATTGTTATGTCATTTATGACTTTAGTTAAGGTAGTTTCAGTGCTGTGTCCTGGATGGAAGCCCGACTGGAAACTATCCAGTATGTTGTGTGTCTTCAAGTATGACTGAAGTTGAGCTGCGACTATTTTCTCCAGAACTTTTGAAAAAAATGGTACATTAGAGACAGGCCTGTAATTGCTGAGCTCCTGTGGATCCAAACTTGTTTTTTTCAGTAGTGGTCTGGTTACTGCTACTTTAAATTTATCCTCACTGATGTGGTGCATTGTGCTCTATATACTTAGCCAAAGACCACTTCCATGTGGTATTTACCAAAGTGTGGATAAAGTGCATGCAAAACACTCTGCACTTGGCTTATTCAAAGGGATGGGACATCCTTGAATACTTAGACTAAGCACATAAAGTGGGTATTGTGTAAATGTGGACTTAGTGGGGCAAATGAAATGAAGCCTAAATTTAAAACAGTCTAAGTGAGGAGGAGTCCCCAGAAGAAATCCACATAAACCTATGAGGAGGACTGGCCACCTAGGGTGCCAACTTCTCAAGGGGCACCGATTTGCCAGCCAATTTCATTTTGCCTTCACCGGGCAGCACAGGGCTCACAAGTTGATTATATCTACCACGATGACAGGAAACACAGCATTTTAGTAATATAGCAATATAGATGTATATTCCTGAAACAATCACAATATAACAGGCTACATTCCTTAGACTTGAACATGGAGAACAGTGATTGCTGGCAACCTAAATGAGGGAAGATCTACATGTACATCTTAAACTTCCTTGCAGCATGAATGCTTGTTTCCCTGGGGGCAGGACACTGTGCCTTGATTGGAAGGTTGTTGGTTCAAATGCCAGTCTTGCTTTCACCATTGAATCCCTGAGCAAGGCCTGAAACACCCAACTCTTGCTGGGACTAGCTGACCCTACTTCCTCAAAAAATGCTGCTTTGGATAAAAGCATCTGCTAAAACAAATGCAAAAACCCCAACTCTGAACACATGAACTATTTTTAGCCAGCCCCGTTCCACTACAGCAGGGGTCTTCAGTTCTAGCCAAACCCACATCTGCTTCAGTCACTAAGCCAATGGATTTGGAACAATCACCATCACAAACTTTCAATCCAGTTTATTTACCTTTTTAAGCCAAAAAAAAAAAGCACAAAATGCAAAGAAAGTTCCAGAACAGTTCTAGTTCACAATATTAACCAAAATGCAGGTATGAGCTACTGTAGATCTGAAACAAAAATAAAGCAAGTAATTAAACACAACAGGGTTAAATAAGAGTTCTCCTTTAAGATGCAGAGTGATGATAAGGTCCTTCTGTGTTGTGAGTACAGCTCTCACGAAAAAAAGCTGAAAATCCTTCTCCAACTCCTCCTAAAGCAGTGTAGGACCCCAACTGGGTCAGGAGAGGAGGTCAGAGCTAAGAGAGCAGCACGCGCTCCTCATGGGGAACAGGGACCAAAGAGGAGAAGAGACCAAGTAAGGCAGGGTGGCGTGTGCGAGGCATTTCAGCTTCCTGGCAAGCTGCTGGTCTGCTGGTCTTCATGCGAAGCCTTTATCCCGCAGCTTAACTGAACAGCTTCAAATATATTTCCTACTGACATCTGCATCTGTACTACTTACTGTGATTCACCACCAACCCCCTCACCAGCATCAAGCATCAAAATACAGCATTTCCTGAATATAATGGTAGAACAACAGCCACTGTCAAATGTACTTCTTTTTCAGAGAAATGACAACAGGACCAAAACCAGTAAATGAAGGAGAAACAAGTCACCCACCCTATAACAAATGCAGTCTAGAGCACGCATTCCAAATGGATAAAAGGAGGTTAATGTCTTGCATACCCTGGTTCAGGTGGAGTTCGTCAGCACATCAACCAGGTCTGACCAATCAATGTGGTACAATGTGGCGCACTTTCATCCTCCCCGTCTGACCAGCCCCCCGCCAACTCGCTAACATCAACATGTACAACAAAGCCATTCTGGAAGGCAGCTAGAAAGGCTAATGTTCATCTGTGCACGTGTACCGCATTACTGCTGTCGTGTTAGGTCTATTACTCATCAGCGCAGAGACAGAGAGAGAGAGAAAGAGAAAGACAAAGACAGACAGACAGACAGACAGACTTTAATGGGGTATGCCCTTTGACTCTGACAGCCTTGTCTTCAATGATGTAACAGTCCAACCCAGCCATAGAATGAGACAGGACAGTGTGTTAAGGGTCTGGCTCACTTTGGGAAGCTGGGTGCCAACTGACTGCCAGACACTGAGACAAAGTGCACCAGTGATACACCCAGAATTACACCCTGAGGAGTCGATGACCCTAGCCCGGCCGACACAGAACAGGAGGGCTTCCAGGCACCGCTCCATGTCAGGCGGGTACAGAACAACCAGAGATGTGTGTTATCAATTGAGGTCAGAAGCACAGGGTCAATTCCCACTCAAGACCACGAACAAGCGTGCGTTCTGTTCCCTGTTCCTCCACCCCAGGTAAGTTTGCATCTCCAGTTATTTTTGAAGTCTGTCACTTTTTACTCCATGGAGAAAAAGCAGTGGGATGTAGGGTCAACTCCTTCATAGGGTCCATGCTGAAGTTAAGGCTGAGTGAGATCAGATGCCAGGTCCAATCAGGGGGCCCCACGGAAACCGTGTGACCAATATGGAGGACACATCTTGGGCTACAGGTGTTCTATGCTGCATCTGCTGGGGAGCGAGGGAGGGGGGTGTTTTGGAGCTGAGAGTCATACAGGGCTGAGCCAAGGCCCAGTCAAAGAGGATCAGGAGAACCCGTCCATCCTCTTTTCTTCTTTTATTTCTCTGTCTCTGCTCCACTCAGGAACACTCCTCCCCGATGCGCTGGCACGACCGGCCCACCTTGCGATCCAGCTTTACCATCTTCAGCACAGCCTCCTGGCGACCACGGCCTAGGTGGTCGAACCGGCAGTCGTGTTGCTCGGGTAGACGGTGCAGCATGCAGAAGACATAACCTGGGAGATGGAGAGACACACCAATCACCGGTCACCACTGATGCGTCACGCAATCCATCACATCACCATGCATTCTCAAACCCGCTGAATATAAATAAAATAAACACAGGCCCCCGCAGACATGGCCCACGTGACTCACCGTATTGGCACAGGCCCCCGCAGACACGGCCCACGTGAGTCACCGCATCGGCACAGGCCCCCGCAGACACGACCCCCGTGACTCACCGCATCGGCACAGACCCAGCTCCTGCTGCACCAACTCCAGTTTGCTCTGGCAGCAATGGCATCGCCGCCGGCTCCTCTGCTTCTGCCCGCCGTGGGACGCCCCCTCTTCGCTGGGCCTCGCCCTCTTCTCCGCTGTGGCCTCCCGCTCTGGCCCAGTGGCTGAAACGATGGCACAGTTAGGGCCGCGAGTCCCCACAGTACCACCTGGATGGGGAACAAGCCTATTCAGGGAAGCTTCTCCACCCTACAGGCCCTCACTGGAACATTATGTGGCATCGTACCACTTACTGACTATACCCTTTACAGTGAATGAACTGGAATGAAGGATTATATACAGAAGAAACAAGGAAATAAATCCCTCTAGCTAAGCCTATAAGATGTACAACCACAACGGACCCATCCATCCATTCATCCATGCCCATAATAGGACAGAAGCTGTCAAACAAAATTAGGGAAATGAATACGGAAACCCTGCACTATTCTACACACCCAGACTCACGGACGTTAATGCTGCAATTCATGGCTGTGCACAAGAACCATCTTTAATCGGTTCCAACTACAATACAACTCACAGTCACAGGAACCAGGGGCAGCCTCCCTAGGCATGAACACACCTGAGTCGTGGGGCCGTTTGGAGGCTGTCAGCAGTGTACCCGAGCCTGCAGCTGTGCTGGAAAGTTCTGTGGTGAAGATAAGACGACAGGCCATGTGGACCGGTTTAAGGCAGGCTGAAGTGATTATAGGCAAGCTTAGTTTAAAAGAGTAATACAAGACACGTACAAGGAAAAAAAAAAATACATCTGCAACTCAGACACAGCATGTGACATTTGCACACTCCTCTCTCTTAGTGACCCTGCTGTAACACAGATGCATGGGCTTTGCACCTCCAATACGCTCGTGTGAACCAGAAGTCTTCCCCCAGTAGGCTGGTAGTCCTAGATTCCTTCCCAGTAGCCCCAGAGGACTGCCGGCGGCACACCAGACAGAATGTGTTGGCACCCTTCCTGAACGTGCCAGCTTCTCTCACACTGCACATTGCAAGCCAATCAGTGGAGTGTGTATGGAAGATGTGTATGTAGGTTCTAATCAAGAAGGAAGCAGGGAACTTCTGGGAAAATTAACCAAAACTTTCAAAGGACGAAAGAGGAGGAAGAACGTTGAGGTTTGGATCTCCATAGACATTCGGGGGGGTGCAAACGGTTCTTCGAAATTATTTTTGGCCACTGTTCCTCAAGCATGCTTTAAAAGGTACCACACAGCCTTTTTCCAAGTTAGTTAAATAGCTCCCAATTAATTCGAACAATGGAGTAATTTATATTGATGCATGACATTCAAAGTAAGCTGGTATTAACCTCCAGACAGAGAGCTTGAATCTTTTCCTGGAAATCTGATGACAAGGGACATTAACAGTCTTGACCTAGATTTTTATACTTGAATTAAGGCTGAACTAATATCATCAGACACTAACTGCTCATAATCAATAGTGGTGGTAAGGTAAACTTTAAACTGATTTTTAAACGTACTAGATAATATTGAAAAGGAATAATCATAGTAATTTCAAAACTTGCTAAGTTCTTTTTTTCCTGACTTCGAAACTTGGACTCCCTGCACTATAATGTCTGTACTGAATTGAAAGTATGAAAAAGCCTGATCTTAATCTAGGTGACTACGTGAGAACTGCATGTGCATAACATGTGATGTACTTTTTTGAAGTACCAAAATTACAGTGCCCGGTGTGCCCTTAGTTGCTACTAGAAAAGTAATCATTTGGACTACAGAAAAGGGCTGATAAGACTGATTATCTCCTACTTTAGAATAGCATCAAAGATTCTCTTACTCTCCTGTACAGGTTCTAATATGGTTCCTTTGTCTTCTGCCGTCATCTGCTCTGACTTGATGGGATCTGACGGGTTTGAATGGTTACTGCTGCAGCTGATGTCATTGCAAAAGGCTGAGGACTGACTGCTGCCAGAGCTGGGGCTGGGTTCTGGAGCACAGTCTTCATCCAGCTGCTTCTTCTGAACATCTAAAACAAGACAGACGTGGGAATGGGTGTAAGACCCAAGACAGAAAGCAAGGTCCTCTTCACTGGGGCACTGAGCAGTTGCCATGAAAACCACAGAAACTGCAGCAAGCAGAGTTTGGAAAACAGCAACTGGGAACTCACCTGCAAAGCACTTGGAGCAGAGGTTCATAGTCTTGCTGGAGCTGGGGAAAAATTAGTAGGAATGATTAGTCGGCAATTGCAGCGTTTCTTACATACATCCCAGTTGAAAATTACCCTAAATTTAGGAAGCAGAAGCTTGAAGGTCAAAAGAAAGCACGCTATTATCCATATTTATTAATTTAGCAGACACTGTTATGCAAAGAGGCATACTAGAAAGCAGGGTCAGCCAGTCCCTGGGGCAACTGGAGTTAACACCCTTGCTCATGGGAATGACGGTGAAATCATTTCGCCAACCATGGGATTTGCATCAGCGACCTTCTGATCACAGCCACAGTGGCCTAGCCTGCTGACGCACACACTGCCCCGAGGACAATTTTATACATTGCACTTTGTGTGTATGGTCTTCTTAATCAAACAGATCTCATCTGATAGAACTATAAAAATGTTTTTAAATTTCTCAGCCAACTTGCAATTTGTTTGTTAAATACCAGCAATAATGACTTAAACTAATTTCAATCAGTATATTTAAATTCGTATGTATATAATAATCGTGGGTCTTATGTATCTTCAACACCCCAAATTATTTTCTATTAAAAAAATTCTTGATGTAATTACTTGATTAATTTAGCTTACAGCACAGCCAAGCAATGTTCTCAGATAAAATATACAGCACACCCAGGAGGTTTACAACCATAAACCCAGATTTTCCATGGAAATCTGAAGGAATTCAATCTGGTGTCAAGGACCCTCTCTTTTAATATTTGTATAAAAATACAGGATGTATGCCATTTCAGGAACCCAAGCACAGTGAATTGGGGGGGGAGGGGGTCAGTGGGCTAAGTCTCTGTGCCTGTGATCACAAGGCTGCCAGCTCAAGCCCTGCTTTGACAGAAAAATTATGTCTGTGGGCCCATGAGCAAGGCCCTTAGCCCCCCAGCTCCATGGGCACTGCTACAGGTGGCTGCCCATCACTTGCAAACTTGCTCTAACTTACATGTGTCTGTGTAGAGAGAAAACTGGGTAGGAAAAAAAACATTCCCTCTGGTGATCGATAAAGTATCATTTCAAGTAGACACATTGGGTCTGATGATAATTTGCATTTCCACAAAATGTGATATTTGTTCATTATTATGAAAAGAGTATTGCCAGATAAGTATCAGCTAGACAGTTACTAAACCTGAACTGCTTTACTGTTAGAATATGGCCCAGTCTGCAGGGAGAAAAATATTACCTGACTCATGATATTACCTACAAATACAAAAAAAGGTAGAACTCTTAGAAAGGCCCATCTTCTAATAAAGAGAAGGCAGGCGGGTGGGCAGGCGGGGGTGGGGGGGGGAGACTGACATGTTTGAGAGACATGTGAAACCACATGTATCTGGGGTTCTACAGCTCACCTGAACATTCTCACTTCTTACACGTCTGCCAGAATTTGTAGGCCGGTCACACACAACATATACACTGAAATATCCTGTTTGTCAGTCTTCTCTTCAAGGGCAACCTTCCCATACAGACTGAAATTGCTGATGCTACTTACTGAAACTTTTAGATTTTTAGAGATATTCCTGGAGAATCATTCCTGAATCCCCAAGGACTGCAAGCTTACAGTATGTAAAGCTTAAAAATAACTCTACCAGAGAATAAGGCCTCTTATTCCACCTTATAACAATACACATAGTCAGATTTGACATATTCTTACAGCACAGGCTAAAAATAATTGATTTGTCTCCATAAGATCTCAGGCTCCTCCAGATGTATTATTCCCCAACAGACTGCCCAAATAAGTATGTATTTATTCAAACAGGTTGATCATTGCTGGTTACACCTTCCCACACACCCAAAGGCCTGGGAAACCTGACATTAAAAGCTACTGGTCATTCAGTTCTTTATTGCCTACTTTACTGTTGCCATCCACAATGGCAGAGAGACCACGGCTGACAGCAACATTATTCAAAGTTACTTGCCTGAGACTACCTGCTAAACTGGCTTGAGGACATGCACATAGATCAACTAGATGAACAAACTGTCAAAGTAAAGAGCAGACATGACATTTCGCAAGACCGCCGTGTTATTTACTTGACGTGTTGCGATGTACCCACCAAGTCAGCGTCTGGTTACTCAGCTAACGAGTCCAAAAGCGGTCGATTATAAGGACCAAACTGACTTTGGATGTCACAAATAATTAAAGATATCAGCTAAGTACTCCCTACCCCCACCCAGGCCGGGTCCATAACAATGGAACTTAACAACACCGAAGGCCAGTGATTATATAAATTTCTGGTTTCTTGCCAGCACTTCAGCGAAATAATGTTACCTATCAATAAAGCGTCTTACCCCCAGAATCCACAGGGACATCGGGGCGGTAAACTCGGCGGCTTGCTGCGCTCACTGCCCGTGTCCCCCATAGTTTAAACCGAGGACGAATGAGCGGCCTATCCGTTATGGGACTCAAGCCAAAACCGGACGGTGGAAATTACGCTTCACAAAGACGGTCCGAGGTCCAGAAACCCGAAAACCAACAAGCGCTCTTGCCGTCCCGAACGACTACAGAAGCCGCGAGGCTCGGCCAGGAGGGGAGCTCAGCGGTACCACTGCCACGGACGATCCCGCGTATGTGCGCCGGGAAGCAGGGCAGATCAGCTGGAATGGGGCTGTGCCAAAGGAAGGAAGGGGGAGTTGGTCACTTCATTCGCATCAGCAAAGGGGTGGGAAAGGAAATGACACTAACCCTCAGTAATATATAAATTAACTGACGTATTTGAAACATTTTTTTACAGCCAACTCGGTTTTTTTAATTAAAAGGTTTTTTTTTTCCTTTTTTAAATTATTTAGTGCGTCCCATATTTGAAATGGAATCATCCGGTGGCCGAGGTTTGCGAAGTAAATCTGGTCCTGGAACAGCGTGTGCTTAGTCATTAGTGTTGTTTTAGTTTCATTATAGACATTCTTTTGAAAATGATAAAAACGACTACCAGAGCTTTATCCGAAACTTTGTGTGACGTTTCAGATTCTTCTGTAATAGATAGCGGCACTGAAAAAAGAAAGAGTCTTCTGCATATGTTAGTAAACTTTCATAGCCTTAAAAATATGTCTGGGTATGCTTTCAGGGCGTTGAGCAAGTAACGTATGGATGGCCTTTGGGATGGGCTTGAGTATGGAGTATAGCCTGAATGTATGTGACAATTTCTGAGCTAAGCTTCGGCCCTAAGGCAAAGGAACCTAAAAGCAACTATTTAAAAGGGAATGTAAATTGTTGTAGCTCATTATTATATAATATAATGCTACATTTTCTGTTTTGTGTTGTTTTATATCCCAGAGCTATGGCTAGTACTTGACACATCCAAATAATTGATGTAGCATCTATCCATTATCACAGGTGACTATTACCAGCTTTTTCCATAAATATGCATTATGACCGAGATTTTAATGGGTGTAACAAAAAAAGGGGCGTAACCAAAGGTGCCTGGGGACAGCATGTGGCTTAGTAAGATAAGCTTCTGTGCTTGTGATCTGAAGGTTGCTGGTTTAAATCCAGTCTCAGCATTTCTGCAACTCCTAGAGCAAGGTCCTTAACCCCCAGCTCCTTGGGCATCGCAACAGGTGGTTGCCTTTCGCAGCCAGCTTGCTCTTACCTACAGAATGCAAGTTTGGGGGGTGTGTAAAGAGAATTTCCCCACAGGGATCAATAAAAGTATTAAAGAAAAAAAAAAAAAAAATCTGCCATGGCATTAAAAACCACTAACAGGTAAAGTAAATAACATTAATTATCTTATTGCAATGGCGCCTGTCAAGGGTGCTGTTATATATTAGGCAAATGAAAAGTCAATTCTTGAAGGTGATGTGTTAGAAGTAGGAAAAATGTGTGTCAGATTCTGGGTTAGTTTGATGGGGCCCAAATTATGATCGATAGATGACTTGATTTAGTGGTCGGTACCTACTAAAAGTGGTCCAAAGAAGGCCAATTGGTGAACCAGCGATGGGGTCATGGGCGGCCCAGGCTTGTTGCACATGGTGAGCGAAGGCTAGCCCATCTGGTCCGATTGCACAGGATTGCTACTGTAGCACAAATTGCTGAAGAAGTTGGTGGATATGATGGAAAGGTGTCAGAATGCACAGCACATTGCAGCTTGCTGCATACGGGGCTGTGTAGCCAGGGACTGGTCAGAATATCCATGCTGACCCCTGTCTACCACTGAAAGTGCCTGCAATGGGCATGTGAACTGGAGCATCTGTGAGCATCAGAACTGGACCATGGAGAAATGGGAGAAGGTCGCCTGGTCTGATGAGTCACATTTTCTGTTACATCATGTGGATGGCCAGGTACATGTGAAGCGTGTACCTGGGGAAGAGATGGCACCAGGGTGCACTATGGGAAAAAGGCAAACCAGCAGAGGGAGTTTGATGCTCTGGACCATGTTCTGCTGGGGAACCTTGAGTCCTGGCATTCATGTGGATGTCACTTTGACTCGTACCACCTACCTAAATATTGTTGCAGACCAAGTACACCCTTTCATGGCAACGGTATTCCCCGATGGCAGTGGCCTCTTTCTGCAGGATAATACGCCCTACCATACTGCAAAAATGTTCAGGAATGGTTTTAGGAACAAGAGAAAGAGTTCAAGGTGTTGACTTGGCCTCCAAGTTCCCCAGATCTCAAACCGATCAAGCAGCTGAGGGATGTGCTGGACAAACAAGTCCGATCCATGCAGGCCCCACCTCACAATCTATAGGACTTAAAGGATTTGCTGGGAATGTCTTGGTGCCAGATACCACAGGACACCTTTAGAGGGGTCAGGGCTGTTTTGGTGGCGCAAGGGGGACCTACACAATATTATGCAGGTGGTTTTAATGTTATGGCTGATCGATGCATAAGCTACACCATTAGTATAAGTCAAACATGAAATCTTACAGGATTTTTCTCCTCTGACCTGAAGTACTAATCAGATTGTTTTCCTGCAACTGGCCCCAGTGTTGGGTTTGGGCCTATTGTGTTAAAACCATTTCAGCCCTGAATGTGTTTTTGTTCCTCCTGCTGCATTGCATATATGTGTAAGCTGCATCACTCTGTCCCAATGGCCACCAATTGGCTTTTCCCATTTACAGACAAAGAGGTGATGCCTCGAAGCACTTTTTCTTTTGAAGATAGTTTAGATGATGTTGCCCTGAATGCAGGTAATACTTCATTTCTTTGCAAGAACCCCAAATACGCAGTGTCTGAGTTAGAAGATGGTCTGGTGATTACTGATTAGGAATTAATAGGAAAAGAGTGGATGAACATCCTAAATGCATACACCCCCCAGTAGCAGCCCTAGAAAGCAGCAGTGAGACACGTTATGTTGATTGCTTTATGGTTTATATATGATTTATATGATGTAGTCCTATTTAATGCCCTGTGCTGACTGGGACCCCCATGGACCCTGACCACAATTTGTGGTTTGAATAAGGATGGATGGATGCAATATTTAATGCAACATGTGATAATATTGCTGTTTAGGGTCTCATGTTATCAAAGTGTTTGCCTGTAATCACCTGGGCTCTTATTCTTTCCCCATGTCCCTCTGTTGTTTGGGGTAGGTAATGATTTTCATTTTCTTTCACTTCCATTGCGGCCATTAATTTGACAGCTGCTGCATTTTCCTTTTCCATCTTGCCTTCCCATGCTTCCCTCACTTGCTCGTTTCTCTCGCCTGCCCCCATGCTGTCTCTTTGTCTCTGCATCATTGTACTTCTCATTGTGCCCTGTTTACACTCAAACTACAGTGAATTATATCAGAAGTTTCATAAGTAAGTGTAAATTTTTCCCATGTAAATATAACCATAGTAACAGTGGTACAAGATGCAGGCGTCACACTCAAGATGACATAGATTGTCTTTGCCCCATTCTTACATTGTACAGGTTCATCCTGGTCATATGGCTCATTGAACTACCCACCTGTGCTGGCATTGCCCTAGTGTTTAATATCATTGTCTATCTGCTGTTTTCCTCTCTTTTCTTGCATTCATTTGTTTTTTGTCACATTCAGAGGTTTTGCTTATTCTGGTATGTTAAATTCATCCCACTCTTTCTCCTTTCTCCTTTTTATCCTCCCTTTTTATGTTTATGTTATCTATCGTTCATCCTCATCTTTTTCCTTCATCCTCCTGCTCTCTCACCCTCTGGAACCATCACCAGTGTTTGTAATACTTTTAATCTCCTGAATTATTAATGTCCTTTGCTCTCCATTTTAGACTTTTTAAGACTAGGGGTGATTGCCTGAGTAACACCACTAAAATGGGTGATTTGTAGACGCTCTTCCTGAAGTACTTTACAAAGGTTGATATATTCAGAGCCTCTTGCTATGCTCAGTTATGACCACTAGAGGGCACAATTTCCTTGTTGTACATCAAAAAACATACTGATATAATGCAACACTTTTGGTTTTGATTCCATTTCGCAACAGTGCGAAAAAAATCTGGGATTTTTGTAGGCATAAAAAAGTGTATGTCTTTCAAATTTTGCCAAAAAAACTGTAAATTCAGTTTTTTGTTTATTAATAATTCATGTACTGTACAGGTGTGGCATATCAATGCATTGATTGAGCAGTATGATGATTACACAGGTGTTGCTTTATGGAGTCAATAAAAGGGTTTACTTTAAAATGTGCAGTTATTGTTCAGAAAGCCATGCCACTGACAGGCTGGGTGCACGGATGTCCACTATAGCTGTGTTCCGAGTTATGAATGTCCATTTCTGTATCATAAACCACCCTCCATGTTGTTTTAAGTCTTTTGAGTGTTGACAGCACTTTGATCAGTTAGGGCTGTTTTTAAATGTGCTATATAAAAAAAATATTGACTTGAATCATAGCCTGTGGAAATGGGTTGGCTAAGGTTTCCTCTGAGTACTCTGCAATCATCTCACAATCCAAAAACAAGCCACTATATGTAATTTGATGCATCTAATTTGGCTGTTGGCAGGATTTTTGTGTGCCCTGTGATGGGTTGGCATTCTGTCCAGCATGTACCCCTGTACAGGTTCCCCAAGTGCAGCTACGATAAGCGGATAGAGGTTCAATAGATGGATGTAAGAAGTGTGGGTTTATTTCACATTTTATTAATTTGTTCCTCATTTTTATGACAATTATTTGTTTACTGATTATATAATGGTGGTGGTGCAGTAGCTAACACTGTTGCATCACACCTCTGGGACCAGGGTTCAAGTCTCTAACCTGGCTCCATGTATGTGGAGTTTGCATGTTCTCCCTGTGTCATCATGGGCATTCCTCCAGGTATTTCTGCTTCCCCTCCAGTCCAAAATCAACCTTGCTGAAGTGAATTGGAGTGGCTAAATTGCCCATATGGGTGACTGTGCCCTGCCCTGCGATGGGTTGGTGCCCCATCCTGGATTGTTCTCTGCCCCTTGCACCCGTAGGCAATTCAGCCCCTGTTAAATAGGACAAGTGGGTAGAGAAAATGGATGGATGATTATATAATATAAAATGGATATCTATACACATCAGCATTTATTATGGGTGATAGTGACATAGTATAGCTGATGAATAATAAAAAGCTAGAATAGGAAGCTTGAATGGTCTGCATGAAAAAGTCTGAAGCTCTTGAACATGGGGGCAAATTATGATGCATTTATCTAACTTGGGATGACCAAAGATGATGTTTTATCCCTCTCAGAAAACCACTCTTGTAGCCTAACATAGCAACAGAGGTATGTTCAAACATTCAGATGTCTCTCAATGCATGCAAAATCTTGGTCCTACGTTCTTCTGTTTATAACTCCATGACAAATGGATATTTAGCGGCTGAAAAAATGCTATCAAATGCAACTTTGGCTTTATGGAATAGTAAAACTGTTGCATTTTTTTTCTTTGCCAGTGATTTTGTTGTAGAGCCTCACCAATTATTTTTCAGAGTGGAAACCAGGTCAGAACAGGAAGTGCCCAGATAGAATGGCAACGTTACATTAATGTTTATTTAGCAGACAGTTTTAATCCAAGCAACATACAAAGTGAAGATCAAAAAGCAGGGTCAGCAGGACCAGGGAGCAGTTGTGGTCAAGGACTTTGCTCTAGGGCCCAATGGTGATTTTTCAGCAAGTCACAGGATTTGAACCCACCACCTTACCGACATGGGCACAGACCCCTATCATGCTGACCGGCAGCATGAGTGGTGCTATGATCTATTTTGGACAAGCCAATCGTGCGTTTAAATCCCTTGGGTCAGGCTGCTGCAGTTTACGTGAACCAAAGCAAAAGGATCATCATGCAAGTTGAATTTGTGTGTGTGACCATGTTTGTACCACTGAGCTGGAGGATTTCTGTACTATGCATGAGTGGTGTTAGTTCTTTCAATGGTCATTTTTTACCCTGTATGACAGATGTTTTGTGCTTTTATTTAGATAATATGCATATTTTTGCTTTAGTAATGTATAAAGTGCAGCAAAATGTTGCATATCTTCTACCAGTCTGTGGCGGAAGCTGCTATTTTCTATGCAGCCATCTGTTGGCACAGTGGCATCAGAGCAGGTGACTCTAAGAAGCTCAGCAAACTGTTAAAAAAGGCTGGCTCTGTGCTGGAGACGGCTCTCGAGCCCCTAGAGCTGGGGCTCCACAGCAGGCAACAAGAAAGTCACATAACATAATATAATATAATTACATGAGGTTAAGGTTATGGTTTAATGGGAAGAACAAAAAATACAGAAACTAAAATACTCATAAAACAGAAAGGAAAACAAAACATAAACATCACAGATTGTTCACATGGCAGAGACACGACAATGTCCAGTGGAAAATGTAATAAAATAAAAAAATTATCAAAATAAAACAACTAAATATACAAATCTAATCTAAATGAGTTTTATGTTCTCATACATTTACTTTGAAATTGATTTTGATTGTTTAAAGCATCAATTATATTAGTTTGTTATAGATTCCCAGATTCACAAAGTAAGTTTGCTTTGAAAATCACCACTGTACCAATGAAATTGTTAATATTTATCTGCAGGTGTTAAAACATAGTTTTTAGCATGACCTTACAAATACTGTGGTATGTCTACAATGTTTCAGAAACTGGATATAATAGATGATTATAATTTATAATGGCCAAGGAGACTATGACGAAAACAAATGATCCAGATTTGGGCTTCGGTTCAATATCATTCAGGGAGAAGCGGCTAATCCCATAGTTCCACTAATCTGTAATCCTATTATGTCCTTCATCAGTTTCTTTACAGTTGCTAACCATGGCCTGACCCATAATGCAATGCTCTGGGGCTGTATGATTGGTATCTTTGAGAGTCTGTTGCGTGTCACACAGCTCCTCCTATCTGATTGGTCTGTTTTCCAACCTATCAGCAGAAGAAAAAGGAGGGGAAGGATTAGGTAAATAGGTCACATTTGTTAGCAGCAGGTTGAAGGCAGAGACAGAGCTATTATGGGCCCCGACTAATCTTGGGATGATTAGCAAGACCTGTTATCTACAGTATTCTCAAATTTGATTGATTGATGCTTTGAGAGTAGCAATGCCTTGTTATGGTACCGGCATCTGTGGGTTGTCTGCAAGATCTTGCACTGTTTTTAAAGCTGTTTTCTTCTGGGGAAAGCAGAAAGAACACGTCTTATCCATTGCCACAGTGGAGATGTGATACTTATTGGGTCTTTATCTTGAGGAGAGGTATAGGCCTGAAACTATTGTGACACAGTTATATTACCATAAATAAATAAAACGGGATTATTTAGGAACATCTAAGTCAGTGAGAGGCAGGAGATGGCTCTGTGGATGCAGACAGGTAACAGGAACCAGTGAGTAGTGAAACAGTGCCAGGTGATATCTTACATATATGCTGTAAACATTCATTTATGGTTATGTGACCGAATATCATTTCACCAACTTGTAATTATGAATATATTGGAAAGCCAATTATATGAGCCATTACTTTACTCAGTTTCTGGTCTGTCTCTCTGTTTCTGTCTCTCTACTCCTTACTGTCCTCTGTTTCAGGCATGCTATGCACCTGCTAAGTTCTGGAAAGTCAATTTGGATCATTTCTTGCCATAGTTTAGTCAGCTATTAATTACAAATGTTTTTCTTGACCTAAAACCTGGGAGTATATTTTATGCACATTTTCCCAAAGATGAAAGATCGTTGAGAGCTTTCAGCCAGTGATGAAATGCAATCATTGTTGGCCATGATTACAAACAACAGAATGAGTACCAGCCACAAAGTGAACTGGTTTTCAAAATGAAAGATGCATATAGAGATGAAACAACAGATGTCTGTTCATTGTACTGTAAATAATAAGTGAGTCACAAGTTAATGAAATGTATGATTCTGATTAAGAAGACCTTTTAATTTACTTTTTATCCTTTAAAATATCACTCTCAGTGACTAAATGAGAAAATGCCACGTTACCTATGATTAAAAACATATCAAATGATATTTTTAAGATTTCAATGTATGATGTAATATTTACACAATACTTGTGTTTGTGGATATATACACATACACACTTGTAACATGCATACACCTGTAGATATACACCTGTAGATATACACCTGTAACCAAGTACATAAAACGGAATGATATGTTGCTTCTTCATATGAACAAAACCTCTGATTATCTGGAATGGCCACATCCAAACCCCAAACTCTGTTATATATCATCCCCACTGTTCATAATTAGTTTAATTTCCAGCTCCGTGCCACATGGGAATGCTCCTGTGTGGCAAGAGTCTAATTCTTCATGTAACTTACAGGTAGAGTACCGCTAAAAGTCATTTTAATATGTAAGGGATGACGGTATGAATTTTTCCACATTGCATACAGGTTCTGGCTGTTCTTGACTGCACTCAACCGTGTGTTTTCACAATGACAGAGAATAACAATGATTTATAAGACATATGCATGAGACATAGACTGGAGATACAGTCAACCCCTGAACACTAGAACCAGTACAATATAACCTAATTCATGTGTCATTATATACTTTATTGATAATTAGTTATTAATATAATATAACCACTATTTAAGTTGCATACTTGAATAATTCATGAGACACTGGGAGGTCATCTGTAAGAACATTGCTTGCCGCTTACCCCAATGCAGACTCTCTGCTCTGGCTCTGATTCTGGTTAGCTTTGGACACAGCCGTCAAGGACATCCTGGCTAGAGCACTGCAACCAGGCTTGCGTTCTGAGAGGCATCTTCGTACAAAAGGCTGGGGGCTACATGCAGACAGGGGGAGCTTAGTGCGAGGGCTCTCCCCCCAAGGCCGTGGGAGTGTGGGACTCTGGGAGGTAATCAGGGTCTCATGCTGAGCCGCATCCTGGAAGGACATGGACTGCCCTGGTACTGGGGCTCTCCAGTCCTCACGGATAACCCCCTGGTTCCAACCTGCACTCGGCATGCTCTGCTGTGAACTTGTAAGGCTAATGAGCCCTGTTTGACCTGAGGGCAGCAGGGGAAGGTGGAATGGGGCAGAGGAACCACCTTCAGGTGAGCCTATCGCATGCTGGCTCACTAGGGTTCTAGGCAATGTAAAATTTTGGGAAGAAAATGTTAGTGTTCTTGAGATGGGCGGGTTAGTTGCTGGTTGTCTGATGACAGGCAGAACTGTGGTATCTCCATTGGAATGACCACCACTGCCCCCTTGAGTTCCTACTTCTGACCCAAGGGATGAAAGCACTTTGGGGTCTTGCCCAGCCTGGACAGTGTTCATGGGAGACTCAGTGGAGTCTTTCAGATGTATGATTTTATGATCCTTACGGTAGAGATCATCAGCCTCCTTTTTCTCAGGGTCATGCTCTGATTCCTGCAAGCTGTTGGGCCTGGCCCAGGATCCTGCCACTGTTTCCCAATGGTGCAGGGTGCAGCAGCTGGATGGAGAGGTCACCTTCTGCTGAGACGAGTGTAGGCATTGGGAAGCTGCACAGGCACTGTTTTGCATGCCATCCTTTCCATCACTGTCTAGTGACCTGTCTGCCTGGCTAAACGAATTGTCCATCAATACCTCAGAAGATGGTGGTGGAAGGGGGTCCACATCTGAGTTCTCAACTTTGATGTGTGTCCGACAGCCTATCTCCCAATTGTGGTTAGAAATGGTGTCACAGCTTTCTGCTTTACCTGTTCCAGGTTTGATGGGAACACCACATTTTCTGGATCCTTGGGAAAAAACAGGTACATTGGATGGGATACGGCTTTGATTTGAATTTTCCCTGCAGTTAAAAGTGTTAATTAGCCTTTTGACAGAGCTGTTGCTATGTAATTCTGGGGTTAGATGTGCTGGAGATGGGTGTGGCCTGGGTGGAGGCATGACCCTTAGAGCTCCTGTGCCTCCTTTGCTACCCTTTCTCTTTTGTTCTGCATCCCCCTTTTTCTCTTTTTCATCCACCTCCAGCTGTCCTGAGGAATGCCTTCTGAGACATGCTTGGGAACAGTGGGAGGTTTTCTTCTGGGAAGGGCGACAGGGCAGAGGCAATGGCTGGAGCTGTCTGCCTTCTTTTTCAAACTTCCCTTTGAGCTGGCCACAAACTGAGGACTCCCAGCTGACTGCCTCACCCATAATCCTGCCTAGCTGCTGATTCTGGCCTTGCTGAGGCAGTGCGGTGCCTCCCGCCTGATGGCACAAGGACCCCACAGACCATGAGCGCAGAAGCACACTAATTTCTGATGCGCTCCTTTTTGTCCTGGTGGAAGTCACCATTTGAGGATTTTCGGGTTTCTGTTGCATTCCCTGCTTTAGCCAGAGCTGGGCAATGTTCCCTAGGCTGGCTGCCCGCTTAACCGTGTTTGAACCCCTGCCATCACCTACATTTCTGTACTTGCTGTTTATCGATACAGATTGTCTGCACTCATGAGGGCTAGACTCAAAGCGGTTGAGTTCATTGCTATCGCCATGGCGTTGGGGCCTTTCAAAACCATTCAGCGATTCGCTCTCAGCTCCGATTCCGCTGTCCTCGCTCTGCAGGGAACCATCCTCCGGAGCATGCTTTCTTCCTGGGCCCACCCCCCCGACTCGGGCAAGTACCTGTGCCAGCCGCTGCTCTGCCGCACGCTTGGCTCTCAGCCTCTCATCTAGCAGCGTGGAAAGGGTAGCAAAGTAGGCCACCGCATCCTCTAGTACCGAGTCACCCAGCCCACCTGCTGAGTCGCTCCCCAGCATCATCTTCTCAGATGTGTACCGGATCACGTGCTGCAGCTGGTCTGCAGGCTGGGTCCTGGCTACGTTATTTTCATGTTCCCTAAGCATCCTCTCGCCTTCTTCAGCCATGTCCTCCAGCTCATGGTTTATTTCCTCATGGCGCAGCGCCATAAGGGCCGCCATTGGCTGAAGTGACTGGTAAGTCTGGGTTACCTGATCCAGCAAATTCTTTAGGGCCTCATATTTGGAGAGATTAGTGCTAATATGTCCATTAGCACCAGGGTTGGCCTGTGCCAGATCTCCATCTCTCAAGTCTGCCTTGAAGAGGGCTAAGGACAGTTCTTTTTCTGTTTCACTGTGTCGGCCTTCCTCGCGCTTCCTTGACCTCCTTTCTTCAGTATTTTTTTGCTGTTCGTCCACAGTGGTATTCGCCTGGGTCCTCCTCTGCTGAAACACTATCCCATCTCCCCCTTCCTGGGCCTCAGCACTGTTCGGTAGCGCAGGAGTCAGCTCGACTGGAGATGGCTTTTCCTCCAGGGAGGTAACTGGTAATTTTATATCTCCACTTAGCTGAGATGCAGAGTCTCCAACTCGGGTGTTTTTCTCTCCATTGGGCTGGGAGTCCCCCTGGTCTTCCTGCAGCAGCCCTCTTACATTGCTAGAGGGTTCCAAGGCTCCAGTGAAATGTTGGCCCTTGGAAGCAGAGCAGCCCATTTTTGTGAGCTCTGAGAATTCCCAACTCTCCGTACAAATAGGAAATAAACTGGAGCTCCAATTTAGCCGGGAGTAAGGGGACCTACTAGACTGTGTCAAGGTATAAGCATTTAGCCAAAAGCCCCATCACTCATTTCGTGGTCCAAAGCCAGTTTGATACATTCAACGGTGTAAAAAATGTCAAATCCAATCCCAAAGTTCCTCTCCTCATTTCCCACTGTATCATCTATGAAAACTTGCATTAAATTTCATGTAATTCCTTTTTTCTGGAGTCTCTAAAGGCATTTGCTGTCCATCCACTGGAGAAATAGGAGCTGCTCAGAGCATAAAAGAGGATCAGAACTCTTCGCCTCTCTCTCACAGCATGCACAGATGGTCACATTAAAGAAGATCTCATAAGATCTTAAGCTCATCCAGGTAATCAGCAAACTGTATTTATAGCTGGCACTGCCAGAGTACAGTGTTCTTTTTGGGGTTTTTTACACATAACAACATATGGAAAAAAGTAAAACTACGGTAATTCATTTTTTTTTTCTTTACTTTACTTTGATAGCCTTATGTTGCCTTGCGGTACCCCATCTGCTTCTGGCTAGCTCCGCAGGGCTAATGCTGCGTGCACAGAAAACATGACGGGAAGAAGAATGTGTTTTTAAATTGTTTATTATTAAAACCACAAACACAATTAGAAACGGTTGTAAACCAAACATAAGGTGATGTCTGTTGACATATCTGGATAACAAAACCTTAAAAGTCTGCACATTGTAAAAATATATAAAATAAAAAATTTAAATATAATAAAAAATGAAATATCAGGCTGCATCATAACATTCATAATGAACTGAATCCCTTCTAACTCTCATGTTCTCCGTCACAGAATACGGTCGTATATCTGTAGCAGTACACACCCAGTGTGAATTTCCTGTGCCTTTAATGTTACAGGGAGACTAACTTGCAGAGACTGCTTCTGCTTTGTTCTGGTTGTACGCAAACACGCGATGATGTCAACTTAAATGAGTCAGTAGGTTGACTGTGTTTCCAGACACATACCTGAGTTTGGTATAACAGAGCTGACAAACATTTTGGTCTTATCAACTATAATCTCACGAGAAGTGTTGGTGTAACTTACTGGAAAACCAAAATGTTCTCAAACTATTGATTTAAGTGTTTTTCGAGGGTCTTCAAGCTCTCATTATGACTGATTGTAACCAGCACTATTTGTAACTAACTCACAGCCACAATTAGTATAGTTAGTATAATTAGTTTACTAGTGTTGAACTTTTACTTGTGAATTTGTTTCCTTGTGCATACCAAAGGAGAAATGATGTAACCTAATGGCACATGGTGAATATGTGTACTGTTACAACCCTAATAGCAATTTTATCTTACCTAATGTATTTCATTACATTCTACTCCTCTTTTCAATCATTTTAATGGACTGGTCTATCCACAATTCTCCATTCCTCTTTTTAAAAATTGTGTCAGGCTTACCATTATTATTACAGGCAGTTCTTTGCTACCTAAGTAATCCATTCCACATATCCTTATGCAAATGAAATTTTATGTAAGTCAGATTTCCCCATACCAGTCATGCAAGATGCAGGAATGTTTTTTTGTATTCCTCTGTGACACTTAACTACTAGTCAGAAATTGTAAATTATTCATTCAAACATTAAAAACATTTACTTCTATACAGATGCAGATCATTTTAAACTTCACCCAGTGTCATGTACTAATGCACTGAAATATACATACAATTTGTCCTGTTTGTTCAGAATACTTATATAAGAAAAATTACTTGCTCACTATTTACATTTTCCAGGGTACTGTACCATGTGATGTACAGATTTTAAACAGGTAAAATGATGGCTGGATTAGCTACAATGTTTTCTTGTTACAGTAGCTCATTTATTTTAGCCGTTTTGTCCTGTCACCAGAACTATTGCATCTGGACCACGTTTTAGTGACTGGAGTTAACATTAAAGGCTGCCAAACTAAGCACATGCAAAACCATATTAACATACTGGAATAATGCTAATGTGAGGCTTTGATGTAAATGATCAACTTGAATGTCATACTGAACAAATGAGAGTCAGCAGCCCTAGATGAACTAATATGATAAAAGACTGGGATAACATTATAATATATTCATATACATAAAACTTTAATTAATGACTTTCTCTTTAGAACCCCTATAAAGATTGTAAGCTGGCAGATGCAACAATGAATCCTTTCCATCGGTTTACCCTAGGCACATTGTAGGGTACCAGGCTGATGTCTGTTCATCATATGGCATGCACTAAGAGACAGCAGTATAACTAACGGCATATTTTTGAAATATAGCGGTATCCAGAGGAAAGTAACACATATAAACAACATATACAGTCCACACACACACACACACACACACACACACACACACAGCCAGAAGTGGGATTTAAGCTGTCGACCCAGGAGGGGACGTGCAACCCACTGAGCCACTATGCAGCATTTCTTCCATTACTGAGAATTTCATATTGCAATCACGCAAAATGTATGAGTGTATTAGCTGGGCCCGACTCCGGGAAGGAGTGGCCCTTCCAATCACAAGACTGGCCTACCCACCCTAGAGGGAGAGAGAAAGAAAATTTGTGTTATTATCACAAGGGTATATATTTTTATATTTTTATGTTATATATACACATGTGTGTGGAGTTTGCATGTTCTCCCTGTGTCGTTGCGAGGTTCTTTGGTTTCCCCCTAAAGTCCAAAAACATGCTGAGGCTGATTGGAGTTGCCCCCCCCCAAATAAAAAAAATCTCCCTGACCCACCGTGTTACAGAGAGCTGGAGCCGGGTCTGGTATCAGCATTGCAAAAGTTAAATTGATCAGAGAATTTCAGGACAATTTACTTATAGTAGAAAATCCAATTAACATTAACAGCTGCGTAAAAGTCTAAAGCTTTGCTGGTAATCTCTTACCGTGTAATGTAGTTATACCTATAATTAAATAGCACTTATTCAACAAGTAGTACATTTAGCATTTTTATTTTTTTCCTGGCATACGAGTGTTTTCCTTGTGCCTGTAGGACACCACTTAATGATGAAAACAATTAACAGTTTCTAATTGTAAATGACTGAGACGGTTAAGATTGTATAAGTAACATAGTCTGGCAGTCATTGCTAATCTCTCTACAGTCTTACCATTAGGCCATATTTGGACTATTAGATTTGTAACTGGAGGACTGCCAATAATGTAGAGGAAAGCGGGGTTTGAATGAATCAAAAGAATTTACTGGACAACAGAAAACTAATATTTTCACATTTCTCTTTCAAAAAAAAGAACAATGATTTACAAAGGTGTGAAACTCCAAGAGATGTTAAGAGTTAATCATTAGCCTCACAAATCCATACACTCTTGCATACTTTTCCAGAAAAACATCTCAGATTCCCTTATCTCTCACACTGATCCTATTTGTCCTCACTAAGGTGATTAACCCCCCCCCCCCAAGTAATGTATTTCTGGATACAGAACTGCCTAGGGCCCCTGAAAAGAAAAAGGCATTTACTTTGTCTTATACTGTAGCTCAGAACTTGGGATTTTTTGTTCCAGAAACCGAGATCAGAATGAGCTTGACTCAGCTACCATAGCAATTTATGCCCTAAACTAAGCTCAGGCTTTAAAGGGCGGGATAGCATCATGCACATCATGTCCTTTGCCCGAAGGATCGATTGGCATAAAAGTGAATATATGAGATACCAGATACATTATCAATGTAACAGGATGTCGAGTTGCCTGTAAAGTACTCAAGCACTTGTCATTTTTCCTGATCATTAACCAGCCAATTGCAGGTTTGACATTTATCACAGAAATGTTTTTTGATTAAACTGAAACATTTACCACTACAAATAAATAAATTTGTCAAAATTTTGCAAGGTTCCCTAATGTCACTGGATACCAAGATACCAACATCACATTCCCATCACTGCTCCTTCAGCAAATGAAGGCGATTATGTGAACAGGAGAGCTTTCTATAGCACTCACGTGCAGGTACTGTCAGAACACTTTTTTCCAGTTCAAAGCTTTATTTCCTAGCGTGTTGTAACTTATCTGGGCCTACCCATGTTCACTCTCAAGGTCATTGGTGATGCTGACAGGCTTTGTCCACCATACAAGTATTTATAGTGAATGTGCTTTGCACATATTTGCTCAGGATATGTAACTGCTCAATTTGTCGTGTAAACTAACACCCATGGAAATGTATATGCCCCCGTAATTTACCAGCTGGATGGTCCCCTATTTGGGGACAGAAGGTACCCCTTCCTACTCTCTCTGATGACCTCTTACCTTGACCCAGCACCTGGACCACAGTCATACTTCTGCCCAGCCCATAGCAGAGGTACAGCCTGGGTGTGAGATAACTACATTCACCCCTACACATTTGCAAGGGTTGGGAGAGTTGATGCAAGTAATATCAGACAGTGATATTTATTGGGTGTCTCCGGTGAAAACATCATTCTGTATAACAATATTATTTTTTAGAAGTTACTAACAATGTTAACAATGATGTAACTTAAGTAGCAGTAGTGCAGCAAACAAATAAAGGACAGTTTGTTTAAAACTATCTAGTTTCAACATATGGTTTAAGGTAAACTCCACATCCAACCTTTCATTTGAACTTACGCTTCATGGCTTTCCACAAAGGACCAATTTTGAGGCTTACAGTAATAACACAGTATAGTAGTAATAATATCTCTATACTATTCTCTGTAATCAGTACATCCATAAATTTAGTAGTGCTGCTATGCTTAACGTGAAATTTCAGTATCAGTGTTCTCCTTCAGTTCAGCAGCATATAGTATCCCTAAATTTCCCTTTGTGTGTGTGTATGTGTGTATTTGCCCTCTGTTGACCTGGGTGTACCCCTGCATGACCCCTGTGCTGCTTGGGATAAGCTCCTGCTCCCCACTATAACCCTGTATTGGGCAGGTGGCTAGAAAATAAATGGATTACTTAACAAGTTATTGCATCCTCATTGAAAAGAACGGATAAAGAAATCATGGAGCAGCTCTTTATCCATTTCTCCACACAGGAACCCCCCCATGTTCTGTTTACACACACACAAGAACAGAAGGATGGTGGCCTATTTTTCCAAACTCGGCCTGTGCTACACCAACACCATGCCTCTACTTCTCCAGGCCAGACGGGACTGAAGTTTCTGCTCCCTGCTACACAAACATCCCTGATGTGTCGATATCTCTCAGAACAAGACGTGGTATTTTTTTAGACGTGAACTGTGCTCTCCTCCATAGTTCTGTGGTTGTGACCTGCTTTGTTGTCAGGTGCAGACCATACCAGTGAGCCGCAGATATATACATACTGTTACTAACTGAGCGACAATATCCATTTTCCATAAGCACTTCTCCAGTACTGGGTCACAGTCAGCCTGAAGCATGTCTCAGAAAACACAAGGCAGGGAGGAAGGACATGAAACAGGAGAACATGCAGACTCCGCATACACAAAGCCAGGAGTGGGAAGGGATCCCACCGCCATGGAGGTGTGAGGTTCCAGTGCTAACCCACAACAAGGAGTACTGAGCAGGTAGACTGACTGTCCAAACCCCCTGGACATGCTAACAACATACAATACAAAGAAAATCAATATGCTTTCATAAATGTACAGTGTAAGATAGGGTCAGGTCAGGCCAGATTATGGAGGATGGGCGCCCTACCTATAAAAAATACTCAGTGCTATACATATCATTCACCCCAGCCTTTGTTTACTGACAGCACTCCATTTCTTTGCTGTTGCAGAGCACACCACAAAGTCATCCCCTAGGGTTTATGGGAAACGTACAGTGAATCTCAGTACGAAGAACGCAAAGACCATATTTGTGGTCTTGGCAAGACCGGTCTTTGCTAACTTCCTTCCAAGAATGAACTTGGGGCCCAATGAATCGTGCAATGGGTCTCGTTCAGCAAGAATGCAACTGATGGATCCTTGATATTTGGGGTGGAGCAAGACCAACATCCAAGGACTTTCACTGTTCTCTGTACTTGTGTTCACAGTATTGTAACTGGTCTTTGCCAATGGAAGATGATGTAACACGGGTACACCAGAGCACAAGTATGGTCAAGTACGTATATTGAGAGTCACCCATAGTTAACCAATCTACTACAGCAGCGTGAACATAAACATATAAAAACTTGGACAAGATCACAGCACGTTATATTAAATATTATAAATAAAACGTTATATTAGTCTTGCGTGCAAACAGTCACCACAAGCAAATCATTTATTTCCTACCTCCAAATAATTCTTCTACTGGCTAAGAACCATGTTATAATAAATTTATTTCATTCTAGATCTGTATTTTCCATCAGTTAAAAAAAAAAACTTCTGTTTCAGGTCACTTTATTCACATGCACAATGTTCACAGATATTCTCATTATAGAATTAAAATTAAACCAAGGGAATGGCCACCGTTCTCTAAAATTAAACGAATGGAATGGACACCACTATTTTTCTTTTTTACATATCCTGTGTTACAGCGACCGCTTACAGCGCCATCTTTCTCACCAGTAGACTGACCTCTGGTGGCGCATGCTGTGCACTACAATACATCGCCTCAATACAGCGTCTCCGTATCAGTTTGATGGATAGAGCAGCCACTGTATTTTTGACGATATTAAAAATAATACCTTTGGAATTTCTAAATACTGGGATATACCGTGATACCGCCCAAATCTAATAGCTTGCTGACTTATAGGGGTAGCTAGCTTGCCTGCTTCATTAGAACTTTTAGCTAAATTAGCAACGCGTCATCCCAACATGCTGAGCGTTAGGTGAAACGCTATAAGCTAATTACGGAAAGTAAAACGGAACTGTGATCAAATTACTTTGTTCTTAGATGAGTTTGCTGACATTTTTCAAGAAAAAAATGACGGAGGAGAAGGAAACGGGAGGAAAGAGGAGTGAGTTTCTGGAGTGGTACGTAGTGAAATGATTGTGGACCATTGTTTTAGACAGCTCAAGCCAGTTTTTTAAAATCATAACTAAATCTGGCCCACTGGTCGATTGTTTTCTACAAAGAGACCGAAAAACGATTATCAGCACCGCTAATAAATTTTGATTATGGCAGTTTTATAAATGGTATTGGAGACGTTCTAGAAATTACATAACCATCTATGACACCCCGCGTGCACATGCAGTCAAACAAGCAGCCCTACGTGCGTATTACGTCACAATTTGTGCGTAGCGGCCATTTTACCAGGAAATGTCGATGCAAATACTATGTAAATAATTGTTCTAGTATTATATATTACGTTGCGCAGATGCAGAAATTTCGATATTTCTTTTCAATGTTAAAGAAAGCTTCATATAAACAAAATTTATAGCGAGTGCTCAGGACCATAAAAAGTTGCATTTTGTTCAGACAAAAGGGGCTGAGCCATTTCTTCAAAACATTTGAAGGGAATCTACCACCACAGTTTACCATAAAGGCTAAATACACAAGCAGCGAGGCACAATAACACTTTCTTAAATTATCATAATGCGTGAATTTCCAGCTTTGTCTTACAGTAGGGTGCCGAACATGCGCAAACTCAAAGAAATTGGTTTTTTTAGATATACACTCAAAAAATAAAAACGGGACCCGCGGCTGTAATGCATATAATATGCAATGTCAGGTTCACCATTTTCCCTTTTACACAGGCTCAGTGGCTATAAGAACTACGTTTTGCTGATACAGATTTAATTTTGTCCTTAGGAACAAATGTAGCTAGCCTGATTTATCACTAATGAAGTCTTCCGTATATGACAAACCACGTATCACAAGATGCCACTGCCTGAGTATTCCTGATGAAATTAACTAGAATGCCCCTGCAGGATAGCAAGTTAATTCACAAGTCCTATAGCACAGCACTGCCGTTTGCTAATTGTTCTATTTTTCTGTCCTATAATGACATTAAATGAGAAATAGAGGTCTACAGTATTTTACTACATACTTTGTTAAGGCAATTTGCACCGATCACCAAAGCAGCTTCTTTCCATGGATTACTGCCAAAGATGGTGATAGGCTATATTTAAAAGTCTGTAAGCCTGGTGATGAAGGTTCTTAAAATAACATTTTATTAAGCATTTTAAAAACATAAAATACAATCTCTCAAATTGTATTTTGTTACAAATTACATGTATTTTCGTCCATCAAAATACAAATTACAAAATACTCCAAAGTAAATAAACACACATTTTAAATACATTTAATTGAAATACTGCCCATCTCTGCCTGTAACGAAATGCTCAGAACACACAACGTGCCACTTCTTGACAGTACCGTCTAGTTCTTTGGATTGATGGCTTTTAGCCAAGCTTTCCGTCGCCTTTCCGGTAGTGTTTTGGTGTCTTTGCCTTGATTTTTACGAACCGAAGGTGTGAAAAGCTACTCGTTCCCCGGTAAAATGGCCGCCGCCTCGTTTTCATTCATGTGTGATTTGGACAATGATGTCAGCTTAATACAACCCATTAGTGAAATTACCTGGACCTGCCTGTTTATTCTCACTAGCCTGAGCGCTTAGTGTGTGGTATTGTTTGCAGTATGCAACATACTGAGTGGTTTCTCTCTTTCTTGCATCCTGCCTTTACCTACCTTTCCCTCCCAGCTCCCTAGACCGATTTCCCGGGATACTGACGTCTCTCCCATCATGACCCCGACCAAGAGTCCTGCATGCCGAGTCACTGTCTGTTTGCTGGTTTCCCGAAATAAGTCCGTGCTAACTGCATTTGAGTCCCCGACTTTCTGTTGTGACACTATCATAGCCATCATGTTATATTCATCTTCCTGAGAGAAACTCAATATACAACGATGTAAAACCAGATTCCCTACTTAAGGGGTGGTTGGGCTTATGTGAGTATTAATTAGCCATGTGTACAGGAGTTGAAATGAATATTTATTTGTTATGAATATTCAAATTATTTGTCCTGCATGTTGAAAGAGAATATTAGGTAGTCAGACTCACTCTAGATCAAAATCCACATGCACAATCTAAACACACAGCTTCACCTGGCAGTGTAAGATTTGCAGTTCATAGCTTCATTACAATGTGATCAACCGTGGGAATTTAAGATTCCTTCATTTATGGTATGTATCTATGCATGTGCTAAAATGTTTCAAACATTTTTCAGTGCTATTAGTTTTTTTTTCAATCCAGGAAGTGATCAGTGCAAGGGACCATGGGCAAACTGGATGATATTACAGTTTGTTTTAAAAGGTATGTGTCATATAGCTGTGCAATTATTACTTAAAAAGGAGTGATATTTTCTCAAAATCAATTTTATATAGCTATTTTAGCACTATGTAAATAATTGTTCTAGTATTATATATTACATAAGATCAAAACGGTAAGCATTACTTGCACTGTTTTGTCACGTAAGAGGAAATTGTAATATAACCAAATTGTACATTATTAGAATTGCTTTGGATGGACCCTGTTTTTTGGAAAAATATGTGCTTTCATTGCAGCTGCCATCACTGAGGAGGGCCGGAATTACTATACACCATCTCTTGTGATGATTGAAGGAAACTTTCTCAGGAGAAAAACATTGTGGGATTTCATAGGTTCAGAGGAACAGTTTTTACCATTGTCGCTAAAAAGACTACCTTTTGTAAAATTTTCTCATTCACATCAATATTAAATTGATGTATCCCCTCGGTATCCACGGGGGATTATTTCCAGCTACTAATTTGCTTCTGGGCTACTAATTTGTTTCAGTTTCCCCAAAAATTTTTGTGTGTATGTTTAAACCCTCAGTTCCAATGAGATGTCTTGTTTTCCCACAAATGACCCTTCTACAGCTTTCTTAACCAGAAGATGCAGAATGTGAAGTACCCACAAAAGAGGAGGGTCACATACAATACCAGAGAGGAGACGGCCAAAAAAGAACCTCTGATGAAGATCTGAAGCGAAGACTTCTCATCAGATGACCAAGGAGTAGATGGTTACAATGAGTTGAGTGATGCATCAGCCATTAATTTTGATAACACATCTGGAACCAGTGCTGATGACAACGGTACATATGAGTAGAAACATCCAGTATGATGATGTACTGTATGATTGGGCATTACGCAGAGGGTACTTAAATGTAATAACTCCAAGATGTGTTTGATCTTCCTGTTTTCGAATGTTAAAAAACATTTGCTTTATATAGAAATTGAATTAATTATATGCAGCATTACTAGGAACCATAAATGCTTGAGTACATGAACTCACCACTATTACATATTTGTGGTTTTACTTGGTATCAGCCAATTTCTGACTTTGGCAACAGTGTGAAGGTGGCTGATGCCAAAAGACTCAACACGCTGATCAGAAAGGCTGGGGAGGATGGGGAGGACAGAGATATGGGTAATGAAATGGTAACCACACCTTCTGAATTAGAAGCAAAAGAACAAAAAAGCTCCTGGCTGCAAACTGGCACTTGCACCTGCAGCGTACCTGAAGACTGAAGAGGTTTGAGGTCAGTTCATAGCTGTCTGCCTGCTTTAAGGTAAGAATCTCTTACAGTAGCTTTATTTTAACTTTAATTGGCTTATATCATAATATGTCAAACTGGGGACTGTTAATTAGCCTGATATGGTTGAGTTCTGATTTGATGAACGCTGGTCATCACAATTTAAATCTAGTAATGTTAACGTAAATGTTATTTCCATGGAGTCTAACGTCAGTCTAGGTGGCATTCTTGTTCCAAATTCTACTTATATAACATTACTGACATTAGTGCTTTGGGACTACTCGTTTAATGTTAATAACAGTATCATTTTGCCAGCAATTATGTAAGTTGAGATCCTCAGCTAAGTGGCAACTTAACATTAACTTAGCCCCGATGGTTCCGTTTATTTATGTTAAGATAATATTAGCAAGGATCAGGACATAATTAAACAGTTTGCCTTTTGATTTGTTTTGCAACATGACATGACACTAATTCATGATACAATTTTGTAGATGACAGATAAAATGGATCTAAGTTACTTTTGATGTGGTTACATGCTTTTCACATGGGAGGTGACACCTGTTAGTATTCAATTCATTTTAGATATAAAGCGGGCGGATTGGGTGGCGGTAAAGCGGACAGCTTCAAGAAACTTGCCGCTTGTCTGCACAAATTGAGAACACGCAGACCCAGCCGCCAAGATAAAAAAAAAAGAACTTTTGCAGTGCAGAAAATGTATGAAGTTGACCAATCAGCATTGTTTATTCAATGAGGTCGTTTTAGTCCCAAGCACAAAATAGAGGAAATGTTGGAGGTAATGTTAACAGACCCGGAGTTAATAATGAGAGCGCCCTCCATCTGAAAGGGAATGCTTATTACAGTAGCCTACTGTAATTATGAAGGGGGCAAATGCCAACCAAGGTCACTGAAAACGACAGAATTTAATGTATTTGTATTGTGAATGCAATGTTCTTAAATACAATTTTATGCAGGGCTCTGCACTCTCTTGATAGTTTATTTTATTTTGTGCAGTAAAATTACATGAATTCTAGGGTGATCCCCCCCCCCCACCCCTATAAGCCCATGCTAAAATCAGCTATAAAAATGTTAAATCATCTGGTGACTGAATATTGATCATTTTCATTGATTTTTTTCTTCTGGGAGGGTTGCATCCTTGACATCTGATTTGTTATCCTGATAAATATATTACGCCCCCAAAATCTTTTGAACCCACTTGGGGAAAAAGGAAAACTTCCAAAATTTTAGCCCCAGGAATAGCATGGCATCGGAGCAGGTGTCACCAGTCACAGATCCCAGTTGTATACCTGGCAGAAAGCCAGAGCAGTTAGCCATGTTTATGGTGGCCAGGATATGCCACCAAGTAAAAACTGACAAAAGGGCAATTAAGAAAAGGTGATGGGGTACACTGCTGTTTCTGCTTAGCCCCAGTGAAGTGTTACAATAGATACGTCACTAGGGTCGTACAGTAGATATAACACACAGTAACTCTCAAAATGGCAGTTGCATACACATGTAAATCGAATAAACAAGCTGATTCTAATTGGTCTGATAAGGGTTACTAATTGAATACCTCAGTTGGAGTAGTAACTAACTTCACCACTAGGGGCTCCCATTATGTGACTTTCATTGTGATATTTCAACCTGGATGCAATGGAAGTATATGGAGAAGTATATGTCTAAAGTAATCATACTTAAACGTCACAATGATATTGTAATTTTATGAAACGCAAATCCATATTCAGAGTTGCAAATGTGTGCCTGTGCCCACCGCTTAAGTTTCACAAGTACAATCCTCATTTTACATTTACAAATTATAAGTTATGAGTTTGATGTTCAGGTTGTGATTATGAATTTCAGTTTACATTTTTACGAATTCCGCACTATATTTACAAATCACTAGTTATCTGGGGAAAGTTACGTTGCCAGTGGCCAATAGGTTTTGACAAACATATCTCACTGTCATTGTGAGGAACCAAGCAGACCAGGCTTGAGGACACAAGGAGGTTTTTTTAAGAAAATATGTTTTAGAATTACAAATATTTACAAAAATAGCACAAAAATAAACTTAAACTGGTACATGAACTCAAATATTTTGCAACAACAAAATAACACTGACTGTCAGCTAACAAAATGACACAGGTATATGTACACACAGGCTTGGCCAAACCATCAGACAAGGGGGAACAAACAATTAACCGATTAAAGTAAATCATAAACTAATCAATAAACCAAATGTCCTACAGAAATAATCACCATCACCCAACTAAATCAATATCATTGTAAATCAAAAATAAACCCAAACATTAAGAAAAAGAAAATGTAAAACTCCACTGGTCCCACACATACTACTAGTGTGGAGTAGTCCAATTTCCTGTTTCTGGGATGACTCAGCTTTTACACTACTGTCACATTTTGCTCCCACCAACCAGGCCTTTCCAGGACAGCAAACAAAAAGTAACTAAAACAAAATAAACCATGAGTCAATGTGTACAAAATAAAAGACACAAATGTGCCTGCCTTTATTCAGAAACGTCTGTAATCAAAGTATCAACAAATGTAATAAACTGAATACGAACATCAAATGACAAAATGCACTGATTAATAATTACTGCAAATTAATAATAATCAAACAATATTTAAAAAAATTACAATGCATTGGGTAAAACTGAGAGTGTAAGCTTTAATTCTGTGTGGCTGGTAGAGCAGCCATCACAGTCATCAATTCTGATGAGGTCCATCCATCCATCCATCCATCCATTCATCCATCTAATGGGTCCTTCAGTTAGTTGATATGCTTCAATTAATTGATATTTGTTGATATATTTACGAGTAAAATTTGATGCCGAAAGTGTGCCAGTCAGTAAATCATTCCTCCCTGCTTCTCTGTCATGTGACCTATACAAATGGTGACTCTTGCTCTTTTATGGTGGATTAAACAAATAAAGAAATTAAATCACTACCAAGCTGATAAAATACAAAGTTTCAATATGATGTCTTATCCACAGAGGGTGACTCTAACTCCTAGGCCTTCATCTAGAATCAAACCTACTTGAAGGACTCTCACATGTTCTGCCATATACTGCCATCTTGGAATTCTTAAGCCAGAAAACAGCCTCCTGCTCCCTTCTGCTGGCCGAACCAGGTGCTGTGTTGTGTTGTGTTCAAATTCTGAGGATTGGTATTTGTTAGTTATGTTAGTAATGCCCACTAGAGGGCTCTGTCAGTCTTGTGCTTGGAACTAGAAGAATTTGAAAGACATTACTAACCATGGCAGCGATTTGTTGATGATTCTTGAGTTGCTGAGCTGTGGTTTTGTTCCCTATCTGTGCTGCTTTGAACAAGCAGGTATGGGAAAAGTATGGAATGAATGGTGACTCTCACATCCATTTGATCCTATTTAAGTCCATAGCAGGCGTTCCCAATAGGCAATTTGATGATATTATTATTAATCAGTGATAACAGTAACCCAGTGTCTGTGTCTGACAGTGACTGACTGGCGATTATCACCTTTGGCAGGGATGTAGGCTTACAGTTACACACAAAATAAGATGGCAGAAAGATTTCATTTTGAGCCTCGTAAACCACCAAAAACCCTTTCATCACTTCTGAAGGAATTCTATTACCATATGTTTTATGAGTGGTGGATGGAGAACTGTTTTTTGGATTTCTCTACATTCCAATCAATATATTACAACATTTAAATTTTGGTATTACTAATTTTCCAACATTTTTTTCCGTAGTTTAATTTTAATGTTTGTTTTAAGTATTTAAATAACATTCTTGAACTTTGCCATTTAAAGATTACTATGACTGTAAGGTCTGGTGCATGTGAATACTTTCACATACATACACCGATTTGCATGCACCACAATTGAAAAATTGATTATTTTGAAAGACTGAGGGGTTGAAGGCTCCTTAATTAATTGTTTATTATAATCTGGTCAATTTTGTAGGAGCCATATTTAAGCTTTCAAAATGTTCTGGAGAATTGTATTTTTTGGTTGTATTTTTTGTTAATTTACTAAATATTTAATGGTTGGATTTGTACCTGTAAGTTTCCAGATATCATACTTTTATTCTGATAGGACAATAGGAAGTCAGCAGTGCAGATAAAGACGGTGTTTCCATCCATTGGGGAGTGGGAAACTGGAACTTGTTTTGGAAACCACTGACCGCCTGTAGTTCGTACTTTTGCCTTTAGCTTTGGATTAACTTTTCTGATTTACTTTTTAATCGTTGCCTTTTGCATGGCTACTTCATATCCACCTGTTTACCTGCTACTCTCACTGCCTGCCCACCTGCCTCCTTTGCCATCTACTCACCAAAACTCCCATAGATGCTTTCTAAAGGTGTGACTTACGTAGAGCATCATTGCACATAAGCATGTAAAAGACAAGTCAGCATCTGTTTTTTTTTGTTGTTTGTTGGGATATCATTTGGAGACTGGCATTACAATGCGTTCCATATATACTTCTGTATTTGCTGGATAATGGCTATTGAGCTCATGGTTAAATTGAGACTAATTGCTTCTGGACAGTGAGTCTTGTGTGTCTTGTAGCTAGATCTGCTTTTAGAGCCAATAAAATGTTAATAAATCCAGCTGTGTGGTAGTGCCTAGTGGGGCACTGTGGATCAATGGCAATCCCAGAGCATATGGCTCTTAACTTCCTGTTACAACTTATGTGCTGGACCTCTAACTGCCAAGTTTTTGGGGAAGCCTGGCACAGCGATTCAACAGATGGATTGGAAGATGTGTAATGATGAATTGAAATGATGTTTCATTTGCCGTTTGTACAGGAATGCTTTTCACGCCGCATATCCCAGCATGCTGTCCTTTGAAACATACACATACATGTGGGTGAGAATGATGCTTGGGGTCCGAACGCAGGGTCAGAAATATTTCTAGCGTCCCTGGAGCGATTCTCGGGGGATTAAGGACCTTGCTCGAGGGCCCAGCAGTGATGTGAGTGTTCTGCTGTGCAGGTGATGCCCAGCTCTGCGCATATGGAGTTTCCATGTTTGCCAAGCAGGAAAAAACGTACTATTAAGCTCACCAAAATCTGTTGGCCCCAGCAGATGAAATTAAACTGAAGCATTCATGTATAATAGTGTACTTTTAATAAAAAATAAATATATAATTCTTCAAATGTGAAATGTCTGGCAGTGCTTAATTACTGCGTTGACCCGAATATGGGATTTTTCCCCTCAATATACATTTGAAAAAGTGCTGATGTCTTATATTAGGGGTCTAGACAATGTCGCCAAATACGATAGTTTCTAACAGTGATTTGACT
>JAAGVU020000039.1:8256116-8271748 GCA_011763525.2 Mormyrus iriodes
TATCCCCCTGAGTCGGGTTAATTGTTGGCTTCCCTGGCTGTGCCGCTGCTGGTATTAAACTGATAGTGGCTGATAATCAGAATAATAATATTTATTTTAAAAGAGCTGTCATATCATTTTTTAATATTGCTCAACCTTTCTCCACAATACGTTTTTATTTTTTTACCAAGTAATATATTTGTTTTTTGAATGTTCGCTGTTTAATACACTTATTTTAATTCGAATTGCCTGTGTTTGCTTTTTAAGCTGTGGTTGCTAGTTAACGTATTATATGTCCTGTTCAGATAAAATTCTTTTCTTTGTAAAAGTAAGATCCAGCATTCCAAAAACTTTTTTTTATAAAAAAAGAGTTTCCAAAAAGTGTGTGTGGGGGGGTGGTGGTCGTGTTTTAATTGGGGTCGTATTATGTTCGGGTCAATGCGGTAAATTAGTTGAGTAATTTTGAGACATTTATTAGCCGAATATGCTGTGCTACTGATACTGGCTAACATATTGATACATGTAATATCAGTTTTACACCAACATGAAGACTGTTTTAGACTTTTTCCACAGTACTGTATGTATTGTTTGGACTGCTCAAAAATTTCATCACGCATCGTTCTCCTGGGGGTGTGGGGACACCAAGCAGGCTACCTATGTAATACGCAAGGAGGGGAGGGTTAAATGTAAACATCACTGCATATCGTTTTACTTAAATTTATCAATGAACGTTTCAAGTCTGTTAAAAAAATAATTAAATGGATATTCAACGTAAATGAGATTTGAGTCGGTTGGGCAGCAGTGGCTTTTCGTTAAAGTATTGGTCTGTTATATTTTCACGTACAACTCATCGGTTGCCCTAAAATTGTGTTATTGCGTTCTTAATAATATGACATTGAAAATGTTTCAGAGTTTTAAAAATATATAGTAATTTACACCAGTTGTTGCTTAAGAAAATGGAAATGTATTATATAAAACATGCAAAACTACAATATTTTGATGTATAATAATAGTGTAGCAAAGTATGTTTCCATGACTGGTATGCCAGTTATGTTCTGTAGCTCCTTTGATATGATTCTAAAACAATCTTCTAATTGAATTATAACTATTTCTCGATGTCAAGTTCATCGCTATCTTGTACACAGTTTTAAACGTTAATCTCTTAATTTTTCAATAAGTAGTAACATTCACCCCCCCCTCCCCCCCATCAGAATTTCTCAACAATTTCCAAGGGTTCCTTGCTGAGCATGTTTTGTCAGCCAGTTTTCAAAATGGTCATCAGTAGGTATATGCAATTATTTAATTATCAATCCATCAATCACTCATTTTATCTATAAAGCACATTGAAAGACACCACGTGTCAACCAAAGTGCAGTACAAAATATAAATAAACACAATGAACCACAAGAATAAAACAAATAAACAAACCCATATATAAATAAAATGAATAAAATAATAGCATTTTAACCATCGGGTGCTTCAAATACTATTGATTAAAGGTATGCTTTCAATCTTGTTTTAAAAGTAGCGATCGATAGTGCAGATTTAATGTACATTAGTAGTCCATTTCACAGGGTTGCAGTGAATACTGCAAAACTACGATCTCCCCTAATCATTCACCGAGTATGTGGTTTGGTTAAAAGGAGCCTGGAAGGAACATCACAGTGATCTAGTGCTGGTTTGGAATTGAAGCAACTCTAGCATGAAATTGCAGGAGATATGTAATATGACATTAAGTCAATGATTAATACATCAAGTCACAGAAAGGGTTTTTTATTAATGCTATTTGAGAACAAAGATGTAAGTGTGCCTAATGGGTATGTGGGGGGTGGTGGTCCCCTTTAATAGGTTTCACTGGCCAAATGGGGGAGTTCCCCTTGTCGATTTTGTTGATGGGGGGGGGGTTTCCCCTTGGTAGATTTTACAGGGGTCCCCTTATGCCGGTCTGGGCCCCCTTCTGCCGATCAGGGCCTAGTTTGCCTATGCCTATATCCAACCCTGATGTTTACCATATCACATGGGTTTCCTTGGGGTATTCTTGTAGTCTTGAATGTGTAAGTTGCCTGTAGTCTCTGTGTGTGCATAAAGATGTTCCCATCTATTGTGCAGCCCAACCTTGTGCCCTCTACTGCTACATAGTCTTCAGAATTTAGAATTATACTTAATTTGCCATTTGTACAGGTTTGTAGAAATTATTTGATTATCACATACCCAATATTGCATTTTACTCTTCACGAGAGACCCAGACACACATGTATATATAGTTGAGAGCAGGTGGTAAGACTACAGAAGCCCTAGCTGGATCAGCTGAGGTTACAGGCTTTACTCAAGGGGCCAGTGGTGATATGATTACCCTTCTGGCTGCAGGATTTGAACCCATGACTTCACAGATATGGGCACAGATCCCAAACCTCCTGAGCTGGAGTAGGATGAATGGTTTTGATCTCTGGTTATTAAACCACAGTCATGATCTTTCACTGTATTAAATCATAATTATCCTTGTGTTTACTGTAGCCTAGACTCCGGCAAAACACACGAGACAGAGCAACATACTGGTACCCAAAAGATGCAACAAAGTAAAACCTTCTGTTTTGCTGAAATTAAATTAGATTCTAACTGGTCGATTATGTTTTGTACTGCCTATATTACTTCGTGTAATTTTAAATTGGTGTAGTGTCTATGCAGTGAAATTGCCCAAGGTGGCACAAGTGTGCTACGTTCAGTTTCACTTACAGTGAAAAGACTGTGGGCTGTAAACTCCTATGCAGTTCAATCAAAAAAGCGTGTAGCTGCATGCTTCTTTTAACTTAAGCGTGTTCTCCCATCAACATTAGCTTCATCCCATTTACCCCACATAAGGGCAAGTGCATGGAGATACACATTGTGGTGACATATGTTGACCAAAGACACAAAGTGCATAACTGTATGCGAAGTGCACAGGGGTTTCTTGAAAGAAACACGACACACTTGATATATAAACAAGAGAAACACTACAATTATATTGTCATTTGTGTTGTTACAACTACACTATATCGCCAAATGTATTGGTACAGCTGCTTTTACACGCACATGAACTTTAAAGACATCTCATTCTTAATAAATAGGCTTTAATATGGAGTTGGGCCACCCTTTGCAGCTATAACAGCTTGAACTCTTCTGGGAAGGCTTTCCACAAGGTTTAGGAGTGTGTTTATGGGAATTTTTGACCATTCTTCTAGGAGAGCATTTCTGAGGTCAGGCACCGATGTTGGATGAGAAGGCCTGGCTCACAGTCTCCACTCTAATTCATCTCAGAGGTGTTCTATCAGGTTGAGGTCAGGGCTCTGTGCAGGCCAGTCAAGTTCCTCCACACCAAACTCGTTCATCCATGTCTTTATTGACCTTGCATTGTGCACTGGTGCGCAGGCATGTTGGAACAGGAAGGGCCTATTCCCAAACTGTTCCAAAAAAGTTGGGAGAATGAAATTGTCCAAAATGGCTTTGTATGCTGAGGCATTAAGAGTTCCTTTCCCTGGAACTTAGGGGCCAAGCCCAACCCTTGAAAAACCCCACACCATAATCCCCCCTCCCCCAAACTTTACACTTGGCACAATACAGTCAAGCAAATGCCGTTCTCCTGGCAACCGCCAAACCCAGACTCGTCCATCGGATTGCCAGACAGAGAAGCGTGATTTGTCACTCCAGAGAACACGTCTCCACTGCTCTAGAGTCCAGTGGCGATGTGCTTTACACCACTGCATTCGACGCTTTGCATTGCTCTTGGTGATGCATTTGGATGCAGCTGCTTGGCCATGGAAACCCATTCCATGAAGCTCTCTACACACTGTTCATGGGCTAATCTGAAGGCCACATAGTTTGGAGGTCTGTAGCTACTGACTCTGCAGAAAGTTGGCGACTTCTGCACACTGTGCGCCTTAGCATGCGCTGTCCCCGCTCTGTGATTTTACATGGTCACTCTTGTTCCCAATT
This sequence comes from Mormyrus iriodes, assembly GCA_011763525.2. NCBI lineage: Eukaryota > Metazoa > Chordata > Actinopteri > Osteoglossiformes > Mormyridae > Mormyrus > Mormyrus iriodes. The sequence goes on from JAAGVU020000039.1 coordinate 8,260,065, forward strand.
GCTTCCACTTTGTTATAATACCACTAACAGATGACCGTGGATTATTTAGTAGCGAGGAAATTTCACGCAAGGACTTATTGCACCGGTGGCATCCTATCACGATACCACGCTTGAATTCACTGAGCTCCTGAGAGCGACCCATTCTTTCACAAATGTTTGTAGAAGCAGTCTGCATGCCTAGGTGCTTGATTTTATACACCTGTGGCAATGGAAGTGATTGGAACACCTGGATTCAATGATTAGGAGGGGTGTCCCAATACTTTTGGCAATACATGTATGTTGTCATTTGTGTTCTTCACTGTAGCCTAGGCTATGTAAACATTCATTGTATAACTTTGCGTGCTTAAATTTAAACTTCTTCGGAGACATGTTGGACTGATTCACCGGCAGACTTCCTTGTGTTCAATGTAAACATTAGTCGTTATTATTGCGGTGCATTGTGGTCTGTATACTTACCCGAAGACCACTTTCATGTGCTGTTTGCCGAAATGTGGATAAAGTACACTTGGCTTATTTGAGGAATGGGACATCCTTGAATGCTTGTGCTATGCACATGAACGTGCATGCCAGGTGTGTGTGTGTGTGGACTAAGTGGGGCAGAACATTGGGCAACACAAACAATGGGGGTGGAAATCACATGACCTCCACATCTAGCCCGAACATGATGCTACTCAGTCGAACTCTGTAGGCTGAACATGTGGATGGATAGAACCTTGTTTCCTTTAAAATTATGAAGACAGCATTTCTCATATCTTGAGGTAACAATTTCACACCGACAGCTAATTTAAATTAGACTATTAACGTTTGTTCCTGTTGATTTAAATGAGATTATTAACATATGTTCCTGATGTTATAGCAAATACATATTTTAAAAGAGACGATTAAAGTCAGTTCTGACTGTTGCACTAACATCATTACCAGCACTGTTGTGGAGGTCATGCAATTTTGAGCCTCCTAGTGGACGTACCGTCTCCGTTTCTGAAGTTTGCATAACAAGTTTGGGCCTAGGCGTGGAGGTCATGTGATTTCCTGCCCCACAGTGGAGATCCTCCTAGTGGAGTTGCCCAGTGTTCTGCAGCCAGATCCTCTTGGGTAAATGGGACAAAGCCGTAAGTCTGAGGTTGTAGTGCACTTCGGCGAGAAGAAATTCCAAAATGGGCAATGTACATGTAAATGACCCTCATGTGCATTCTGCCACTAACGTTAGTGGACTTAAGTGCATTTTTCACTATGTGCTCTGCAGGGTTGTATTAAGTCATGTGCCTCTATGCAAACTATACTTTTTAATGTATCATACATTTACAGACAAATGTTGTGATTCAAAATGCATGTAAATAATTCATATAATTATATAAAATGATGTAATAATTATGTAGGGGGCAGCATGTGGTTCAGTGGGCTAAGTCTCTGTTCCTGTGATTAGAAGGTTGCCAGTTTAAGCCCAGCCTCAGCACATCTGTGGGGTCTAAACCCCCAGCTCCCTGGGCGCTGCCATGGGTGGCTGCTCTTCACAGCCAAGCTTGCTCTCATGGAGAGCCAGATGGGGGAGGTGCGAAGAGAATTTCCCCATGGGGATTAGTAACAAGTATCAGTCAGTAGAATATAGGAATACATAAGTATATATGAAGTATATTACCATTTGCCCAGATTCAAGTGACATTTGCGTTGTCAACACACGTAGCAGGCAGATCAATTAGGTTAAATGATTGATCAATTAAAAAATAATTCTTTGAATTAAAATGAGTGAAAAATCAGTTCAATGGAAGTAGTGTGTCATTGCAATCCTAAGCCACACTGCATATACTTACACTCCTGCACCAGTGGGACAGACAGAGACCCCCTCATCTTGATTTACTTCAACTGATTGACACTGAATGCATCGCATGTGGATCATGAAATGCTCCGTTTTGCATTCCGATTCATCCCGTATTCTCATACATATACATATACTTCATACATACTTTCATACATGACATACTGCTGGGGTCAGGGCTTCCCAACAGAACTACATGACCAGGAGACTAGTCTATTTAGTAACCATTCTGTACTAAATGGGGTATATATGCGGGTTTTAGTGACAATGACTAGCAATTGGTTTGGAATAATACGTCACAGCCTACACTGTAGAATATAAACTTGTTTGGATTATGCAGTTGATTGTATTATTATTTTATCAGCAATGCATTCTAAACGTTCAGTCCATGATACTAGTAATAGCCTATTAACATTTACACCTTATCTATTGATTAGGCATAGGCCTATTTGCTTTTTTACAGAATTGAACATTTTATTTAGTTTTCTGTTATTTCATCTTAAAACTGCAATGGTCGAGCCTATCTGGGGAAAATAGTTGAGGGATCATTATATCAGAGCTATAAATATACATAATTTTAATACAAGCCAACCTCATAAGATAATGTCAGTTGTTCTACACAAAATTTAAGCACTGTATTATACTTTTTTTGTCAAAGGATTCTCATGTTCGTGAGAATGACGAAATATATGCATCATAGGCTGCCACCATGGTTTCTTTTTCAAAATTAAAGGGTTTCTGTGGATTTCAATTAGGTTCACAAGGTGAATGAAGTAGTCCATGTGTAATGTTTTACTTGTTGCCATAATCACTGAGGGCGTGATCCTCTTTTCTTGCTTGATGAATTAATTATACATCTTGAATGGCTGTCCCTTCTTTTTTGGGTTAAGTGCAGGGGGTGTGTCCATGCTAATGAGGGGAAATACGCTTAACATAACTTTTTAAGCACTTTTTTGACTTAAGTGCTTGAAGGGATATAAATAGACCCATTTGAGTTGAACTGAAATTTAAATTAGCTACATTTAAATGTAAATGTAATTACGTAAAACATCTGTCCCAACGTGTGGACTACTGAGATCCATCCATCCGTACATCTTTCCATTTTTAGTGAACTTTTCCTCTTGAAGGTTGTGTTGGGTGAACTGCCCAGGCCCTCCTTTCTCCAGCAGCAGTTTGCAGATCCTCCTGTGGGATTCCCAGATATGAGACGGTAAACAACTGAGAAGTGAGCTGGAAGTCAAGGCCAAAAGATTGCAATTCTCTGCAAACAACACAAGTGTCACTCTAACCCTTTCATCCTGACTGGAATATAGTCAAATTAAAATCCATGCATTTAAACTTTTTGGAAGGTTTTAGTATTTTTTTATGACCCAAAGGCATATTACAGGGCAAACCAAAAAGTATATAGCCATGTGTGATGATATAGTGAATTTTCCTCTTAATTAAGGTAGGTGACTCGGTGACTCCCTTTAATTGGTTATGGGGGGTTATCCAGTATCTCATCTACCTTGGCTGCTTAAGAGTAGTATTTTGGCTGTCTTCCCCTTACAATATCTCTTTCTGTTGTACTCAAGAAAAGTTGTATCCTTTTTTTCTAAATATTTTATGTCAGTATCCATGCTGTGGAGATGAAAAGAATGTAAAAGTAATTTCTTGAAATATTCATCGACTTTTCATGATTCTGCCTAGAAGCTGATTTCGCTAAAAAAAATGGAAATGCAACACAGACTAAAATGACAGTAAAGTACAGGATATGCATATGCAAGAACCATCGGGACGCAGGAATTTCACCTGCGTACACGTAGAGATGGCACTCTCACTTACGCTACGCTGGACGCGACACTTTCAGTTCATCGTGAATTTAATGGAGATAATTCAAACATTTTAACATGTATATCGGAGTTGTTAACTGACAATCATATAGCACTCTAAAGTGTTAAAAGGAGTAACGAAAATCCTGTTTCAGTCCTCAGTCACAATAAATCAATAACTACTGTTTGTATACATCTCTAGAAAAGATGACCATGAAAGCTGAGAAAATGAGCTGCAATGACTCAGCTGGCCATCTGACATTGATTTTCCAAATGCCTTACTCAGGTGATTGCTCCGGATAAAACACTTTTAATATTTACTTGCCATTCTCTAAATTACCACCTGGATTTCAACGCAAAGAATATAAACATGCTGGTTAGTTGTTGATTTTCCTGTGAGTATTTTTGTTAATCATAATTAGCTCAGTTTCTGTTTTCACTGCCGTTACTTTTTAGCACAGAGTACGTTTTCTCAGCAGGTCAGTCAAGGTATTTGTGGATTTTCTTTAATTTCTTATTACGATGTCCATCCCATGCATAAGTTTTGCTAGCAGTGATTATTTGCAAATACATTTTCATGAACTATTTTCACATTTTAATACAGAATTTTCAGGATGGGGCTGCTGTTGTTTCGCTATGCTATTTGAACATAATTAATTTTATCAGTTATTTCACTAGTAGAAATGATTTTAATAAGCTATAAAGGACCTTGGTATATCATGCATTAATTTAACTATGATGTTTGAAGTGAAACATAATTATTATCTTAATTAATGAATTTCAATTAGGAAAAATGTCACTAAATGTAGTGCATTATCAGATAAATACATTTAGATGCAATGTGATAGAAATTTTGAGTAGATAATCATGACATCTAAGGATTTTTGTTTTAACATGCAATCCTGTGGTTCCTACTATCTAACACTGAAAATGAGAATCAGACGAATAGGTACAGAGGTTTGGATCATTCACAGATTTAAGAATGATAACAAATAAGTATCATTATCATGCACACATTTTCTGTACTATCAATACAGCTACAACTTGATGTTTCTTCATTAAATTGTTTGTATGCCGAGACAATAGAAGACCCACTGCAGGAGACAGAAGGGTCATCAGGGTCGCCATCAGAAATTTCTAGGCCCCATACTAGGTAAAATTCTGCCCCCCCCACCCCCATACTTATGTCAAGTAAAAGATTTTAGCTAAAAGATTTGTAAGCTGCCATAACGTCAAGGTACACTCTTTCAGCAGGGCCCTAACTAACCTAACCTAACCTAATGTAAACATATCTATTTTAAGCTAACAACCAAATGAAATGCCATGTAGCAACAATCTCCACTTATTTAATAAAGAAAAATATGATGCACCAACATCAGCAGCAGCAACAATACACATTTAACAGTGTAAATAGCTTAAATATTTTTGCATGTTTAATCTCAACCTAAGATTCATGTTGACTCTTGTGGGCCTGAAAACTTGTATTCTCACTACATTGCCAACAGGTGCTGTGTTCCAAGCTCATATACATAGATAAACTTCATAATTTTGATAATTATACTAGACCTTACTGTTTTGCTAATTAAAACTAGTATAATCATACTTTCCTCCTAAACATTCTAGATTAAAACCCACCTAAAAAGAACATCACGTACAGTACTCAACTTTTCTTGCCAGCCCAGCTCTCACATACTGCCTCCCCAGGCCACCTGGCAGTAAATAGATTTGAGGCACCAAATCGTACAAAAGCCGAATGAAAATCGGGAGACGGAACATAAGTATGTATGCGAGAGCTGAGGAAAGTGCGTGCGAGTGAACGACTCAACACGTGTTCAAGGACTTCAGCCAATGATGGTCCTTAAATTTGTATCTGTTTGCGTACTGTGAAGTAATATCTCTTTAGAGCATATGCAAGCAGCTACACACATTTCAGAGCATGTCAAATGCAATTGTACTGACCATTTTGGACTTCCATATATTAAAGTTATGAATTGATGATTGATGGTGATTAAACTCTTACAATACGATATGTCATGCTTACATATCTACTACGGCATTTGACTCAAACTGCACTGTGAACAACGACACATTTTTTAGCCTACAACACCAAAAAATAAGTTTCAATCTGACAGATTACACATAGACGACAAACTTTATTATGAAATATGACACATTTTACGGAATTATTTAAAAATCAAAGAGCAAATTTAGTTAGTGAAATATATATTCTTTTATTTATTTATAGATACATTTATTTACATTTTGAGTATTATGGCGTTCCATAGAACTCATCCTGTCTCGCGCATAATAACTCATCCTCTCTCGCACACTTACAATGTCTCTTGCGTACATCCGTCTGTTTTTGCGCGGTAAGTCGTTCTCTTCTGCACACTTTCAACATCTCTCGCATACATTCATTTCCTCTTACGATTTTCGTTCGGCTTTTGTCCGGTTTGGCGCCTCATACCTACAGGGAGGGAGAGAGGAGGAACAGGTGCTGCTTACTGGAGGCAGCCCTGCACAAAAGGAGGGGGAGCGAGGACATGACATAGCCGCTAGCAGCAGCTGTAAATGTCCTGGCTACTGGGGCAGGGTTCCACCACTCCCAACATAGCAGCAACGGATGTCCGGGCCCCAGGCTTGTGATATTTTTATTGGGCCTGTCCCCCTCGATGGCGGCCCTGAGTTTCATCACAGTGGAGCAAGATGATGAGTTTGCTAACATGGGGTTGGCAAATAAACAATTACATTAAAATATGAATAATTTGACATCATAAGCAGTGCTTCAATTATCATGGGTGAAATTTTTCTGTGGTGGTCCAAGATGAACATAAATCACGTTTATCACTTTCCAGTTGAGAGGAACATTGAAAAGCCAGAAGCAAGCCCTATGTGGAGACATGGAGACATTACAATGCGTACAGGCAGCCAGCCTCAAGCGGTCCTTGGTCACTATGCTACAACTAGTCCTTACAACACAGAACATCTTCTAGCTTTCTTTGATGTACTTTATGCCCCCCACCCCCCACCCCCGGCCATTATAGGAACTTCAAATCCAGCCTTTCATAATGCTGTACAGAGCTGTGTGAAACAATCATATGATTTTGTTCTGCCCTGTTTCCCTTCTTGTATTCACCTGAGAAATCTTTTTCAGGTTGATGAGAGTAAGAAATTGATAAAACTCAATAGTGAGAGGTTTTTTTTCTGGTAATGGAGAAGGCCTGTGATTATGCAAACGCAAACGCTCAAGTGACTCTAATACAGGGGTGTGAACCTGCAATCCTAAAGGGCCGGAGCCCTCTGTAGCTTAGTTATTTCCCTGTTTCACCTCAAATGATTCAGCTCAACGGCTGTGTGGTAATTAGCACAAGGAGTTGCATCAGGTATGTTAAATGAGGGGAAATACAAAAATGTGCAGGGCTCTGGCTCACCAGGTCTGGAGTTTGACACCCCTACCCTAATACGTGGCCAGGAGAGGCATAGCTTTCAGCCTGCATTAAGGGAAGTTGCTAGACCTAAAAGAGGATATGTGTGATCCAGGACGGGTGAAGTTTTCTGTATTATGACCTAAATGTTATAAATGTTTTGAGTAAGATTTTTTTTTAAATTTAGTTTAGATATCTATCTTCAGTTTGCTCCTCTTGGAAGTCAAAACATTTGCATTCAGCCATCTGTTTAAAACTTTTCTTTCACTACTAATTGCAATTTATTGCTGTATCTTTCCAATTAGCAGTGACTAGTGTCTCTGGTGGGTAAATATTATTAATAAAGAATGATAGAGCAGCTTGCAGTATGTACAAACAACCCGGTAACAGTGAGCGAATACATGAATGTAACAGCACACCAGTGCAAAACGGACACTAAACTGTTTACTATCTTGTGGTGTTGTTATGCTAAATTAATGCTGTCTGTAACGAAACACACTGTCAAGATAATACTGTAACACATGCATAATGACTATTTCATTTTGTTAACAAACAAACAAATGGGTAATATCTACTATTAATAAGTAAGTAATAGAGGAACTTAAATGTCGTGTTCAGATGTAAGATTTAAGAGGATACAAAATAACCCAAGATCCATTTCCAGCGTTTTGTTGGATAGTTCATGGTGGTTTAGAGATTTGATTTTAGAGTTGTGGTATTGCTTAATATTAAATATCTGTTTCATACTGAAGGATTTGATCCTATACAGCTGCAATTGTTTTTTAGTATTGTACCAATTTTTTTGGCAAGTGATCTGAGCAAAGTAAAACTAAGCAGGGTTTCTGATAAGCTGTGTGTGTTTGTATGAATGTTTATAAAGCAATGAACTTGCTTGTCCTGGGTTTGTCGTTTCACTGCTTCAGCCCCTGCAACCCGTCCTCCAACATGCAGGGAAAAATTTGGGGGTCGGTGGTGACTCCAGCCACTGTAAAAACTTTACACAGCTCTGACAAAGCCGATGGGACTCATTTCTGCTCTCTACGGGAGTAGCTCTGCTGCAGCCGTCTACAGTAAGGCTGCATGCATCATGAAGGTGACGGGGGAACGCCCTTGGGAGTCTCATCCCCTGAGGCCCATTGGCGCTCAGAACTGGTGTGGTGCTGAGGCATTGCCTGCTGCATAGCAGCATTTGGGAGCTAATTTGAGGTGGCCTATCCGGGTAGGCGCGTGGAATGTCTTGTCTCTCCAGCATGATGTCCATCTTCCTTGGTTATCGGAGGAGCATTTCAGTATGGCAGTCTCTGAGGCACGCAGACCAGGGAGTGGCCAGATCTCTGTAGGTGGGTACACCTATTATTGGTCTGGTCGCTCTGATGACTAGGGCACTCTTTGGGTGTTTTGTCTGTTGTCTCAGTGTATACTCTGACTGCAGTGAGTGATGTCTCAATAAGGGAGACAGTGTATTTCAAACTTTGCTTGGTGGTTGATGGGTGCCCACGAGGTGACACTCATCTGGTTATGGGTGACTTCAATGTGACCACTGGCACTGACAGGGCTGACTGTGAGGATTGTACTGGTTCCTACAGGTCAGGAGACTGTGGTGAAAGTGAGTCTTTGTTCTTTGACTAGGCAAAAGGTCAGGGGCTGTGGATCACTGGACAGATGAGGCGTTTGTTAGAAGCATCTGTGAACACGTGATACACTGTCTATGGCCTAGAAACCCACATCCTGTGTTCAGAGGAATTGAAGCATTGCACACATCCAAATATGTTCCTCGGAGAGTCGCAGGCGAGTGATGGAATGGTCCTTACGGATGACACTGCAGTTGTGACCCACTGAGCTGATCCTCTGGCTAGGGTGTTGGATATCTCTGGGTCCACAATTCTTGAGGCTGATCCTCTGATTAGCTGTGCACCAACCAATCTCAGTGGGATTGCACAGGTGGTGAACCAGCTGAGGGTAGGGAAGGCTGTAGGGATCTGTGGTATCTGTGGTGAACGTCTCCAAGTTGGTCCTCCTGACTTTGCAAGAAATCTTTGCTTCCATGTGGGAGACGCATCAACCCAACTAACTGGAAAATGGGACTTTTTGTCCCTGTATGGAAAGGGAAACGTGATCGCCTGGATTGTGGCAACTACAGGGGGATAACACTCCTCTCAGTGCCAAGTAAGGTCTTTGGTAGGGTCATCCTTACTAGGATCCATGATCATTTGCTCGCCTATCAGCAACTTGAGCAGTCTGATTTTACAGTCTACCATCAACTACATCCTGCAACTGAGGGTTCTCATCGAGTTCAAACACGAATATCGACAGAGTTTCTTGCAGCCTTTGTCGAGTTTCATAAAAGGTTCGACTCAGTTGCTCAAGCTGCCCTGTGGGACATCTTTGTAGGATCCCCCCAAAGTTGCTGGACGTCATGGCCTGTGCACCGGTACTTTGAATGCTGTACAGAGTGCAGGCAGAACCTCTGCATTCTTCCCTTTTGATTCTGGGATGAGGGGTGTGTTCTTGCTCCTACTCTGTTCAGTGCTTGCATGGACTGGGTGTTGGGCAGGGTCATGGGGTCCAGCGGCTATAGTGCATCTGTTGGTGAAGAAAGATTCACTGATCTTGACTTTGTTGATGATCCTGTGATATTTGCAGAGTCAATGGAGGCTCTGATCGAAGCTCTCGAGAGACTAAGCCTCTGAGTCTGAGTGTCTGGGCTTGCGAGTGTCCTGGATAAAAATTAGGATCCAGGCCTATAATGACCTCTTGGGCATAGACATCAGCGATGTGTCTGTCTGCGAGAGAGAATGTCGACCACATAGAGAAGTTCACTTACATTGGCTGCGAGGTATTCATGTCTCTGGTGACTCTTCCTATGAAGTCAGTAAGCTGATTGGGAGAGCATGCAGGGGTTATGAGGTCACTGGAAAGGGGTGTGTGGCGCTCCCAATAACTTTGTAAGAGGACGAAGGTCCAAGTCTTTAGAGTCCTGGTACTCCCTGTTTTGCTGCGTGGCTGCGAGACACAGGCGTTATCCAGTGACCTGAGACGAAGACTGGAGTCCTTTGGTACTGGGTTTCTTTGGAGAATCCTTGGGTACGGCTGGTTTGACTTTGTGTCCAACTAGTGGTTGTTCAGGGAGTCCCAAATGAGGCACATGACCTGCATTGTGAGGGAGCATCAGTTACAGCACTACGTCCATGTGGCACATTTCCCTGGGGGTGATCTGGCCCACAGGATCCTCATTGCTGAGGACCTGAGCAGCTGGACCAGGCCAAGGGGACACCCAGGTAACACCTGGCTGTGGCAGATAGACGGCCATTTCCAGAGGGTGGGACTGGACTGTGTGTCAGCCTGGCGGGTTGCCAACCAGATTCTCGAGGTGATTTGTCGTGTGGTGAGTGCAGCAACACTGTCCCTGTACTGTCTTTGTGTGTAGGTCCAGCACACTTGAAAAAAGAAAAAAATATCTGTATCTGTATCCTACAATAAATGTTTGCTCAGTGCTACATAAGAGCACACACTTGCATTACAGAGTGATAATGCAAGAAAAATGTATTATTAAAAGTATTATTGCATTGTTCGCATCAACCAGGTGATAATAGAGATGTAGCATGTTATTAAAAGTTTTATAGAATTATAAGAGTTATAAAGAATTATATTTCTATGGTGAGTGCCAAAGTTTAGCTCCATAAGCAAGACAGTGGAGATGGTTATGAATAATTGCCATATACAGCTTTAGTGGTTTATTTAAGCAACTAGGCACTTATTACTCACATAGTGTATGCATCATGTCTGAGGTATGAGAGCATCTCACTTTTTCTTGACTTCTTTTAGTGATACACAGATCTGTCTTCTTCAGACTCCAGCAGGTAACTTGACTCACTCTAGCAGACCCTGTGGTAATGGTTTGGAGGGTCAAAGGGTTTACCCAGGGCTCAGACTCACACCAACAATGTAACTGCCTTGTTTAGGAAGTAGTGACTTCCCTTCATTTACAAGCCAGTATTCTGCAAGTTTACATATGTGGGTGGGCCCTGGCAGCAAGATGTTTACCGCCTCATCTTCCCAGGATGCAATATGCCATATGGTGCAACCATATCTAATGATTACCGGTGAAAACCTGAAGACACAGCCAAATATTTCAGGAAAAGTAACAGAAGAATCAAAAAAATAATCTCTTCTTGATTTTTTAATTTTATATTTCTCTACAAGGACATTAGCTGAAGTTTAATATTGTCTGGCTCATATCACATATATAAAAATCATCAGGTCATTATTCTGCTATGACAACTACTAGATCTACATAAACAGGTACAGTGATCCTTCCTTGATCGCGGGGGTTGCATTCCAGAACCCCCGTGAAAGGTGAAAATCTGTGAAGTAAAAACCATATGTTTATATGGTTATTTTTGTATATTTTAAGCCCTTATAAACCCTTTATAATCTCTTAGATAGGCGATTAGTTAAGATTCGTTGAAATTATGTATGTAAACACACTGTTTAAGATAATCCTTTATTAGTCCCACAAGTGGGAAATTTGCATTGTCACGGCAGAAAGTGGATAGCACAAGATTAGAGCAGCAAAAATTAGACATAGAATAAAAACTATACCAACAATACAGTAAAGAAGTTCAATATACAAAC
>JAAGVU020000039.1:8271848-8284517 GCA_011763525.2 Mormyrus iriodes
CGAAAAATCCGCGATATATATTTAGATATGCTTGCATATAAAATCCGCGATACAGTGAAGCCACGAAAGTCGAAGCGTAATATAGCGAGGGATCACTGTAAATACTATTAATACTGAAGATCTAAGGAGTGTCAGAAACCTAACCTTATAGCCATCCTCCAATCATTTCTTCAGCTTCACAAGCACCCCCCACCATACCCCCACCCCTTCCTCTGGAGTCAAGCTGTTTTTATGTCTTAAACTCACTGGAGCCCACAGATATCTCTCCTTCACAGTTGTGAGTCCTAGCTCTCCCTATCACAAGTCCACCAGCTTTTTTCTTTGTTTTGATTGAAAAATTCCTTTTCATGGATGTATCAGACTCTTTCAGTTCCACTTGACCTTATAATAACCAAGTTCTAATTGATCTATTAATGGAATTTATGAGGAAGCTGACAGTCACTCCACAAAAGAAGGTCTAAAGAGAAGCTTTGAAAATGTTGATGACATCAATTAAAGGCCATGTCATGCCATGTATGCTTCGTCACCGATTTCTAATAAGCTCTGAGGTAGGTTAATTTAGATGACTGACGTTCCAGTGTAATATATAATATGCAGTCGTCTCCATATTCTCAGTAACTAGTGGTGGCACATTTAGCAGCACTGTATCCAGTAGATAATAATTCCATTTTCACAACATGTAGAGGGACCATACAACTTCAGTGTAGCTTGTTGTAGATGTAGATCTGTGGTTTTAAGGGTATATGTTTGCTTCAGGAGATGCGGTAAGCAGGGCTCCAGACTCACTTTACCAGTGGTAGCACTGGTGCTACCAGCTTTCTGTTAGTCACACCAGCACATGATTTGGTTATACCCATTTTCTTTTTTTTGAAGCAGCATGGTGTTATGGTTGAAAGTGGTATTATTTCTTTTTCACTGGCACAGTCAGTCTCTCCGTTGTTGCACCTGCATTCTCATTATCACTTGTGCCTGTTTTAGGACTAGGGTTGGGCTGTCGGCGATTGCTGACAGACATTACGACCTTGAGCCAGCACCGCGAATCTGTTTATTGTCACATCCTGGCTGCTATAATCCTAATTTTCCACATTGCATTTGAGCGAACCTAGTTTAGGCTAACTACCTGGCTGGACTTCAGTGACTTCAAATAATTAATTACTGTAATTCAAAATAAAAGAATGAAGTTGTTCCCAATCACACCTTTATTTAGAAAAGACAGAACAGCACGTTGTAAGTGCGTTCACTTATGCAGTCAAAATAAGGATAATGGAGGAAGTTAGGAAATAGGATAGGCTGTGAATGCACTGATATGTGTAAAAAAATAGAATGAGTAATTAATTATAATAAAGTTTCTATTGAATTTATGAAAAACGTAACAGAACCTATATAAAAATTGATAATATCTTTACAAGATGACCCCCAATGTTATCATCCATCACGATGTTTCACTATGGATATCATCATATGTCAGTTAGGTAGATATGGCCCAGCCCTCCCTGGGACCTCTCTTTGGCTCTCCCTCTCCACCAGCCTCCCAGCTTTCTTCACATTTTGTTTTTTAAAATAATCAGCTGTCGACCGCTTCATTTTTGGAACAGGTTAACACCACAGATAAAGGGATTGTTCCGCGCATTTTATCATCAGTGCCCATATACACACATTCTCCTAGGTGCAGGTAAGGAGAGACCAACTCAGAAAATAGACACACTGAGCCAGGGAAGAAGAAAAAAAACTTTCAATCACAATTCATCAGCGCAGTACCCGTTCCAGAGCAAAGCATCCTAATGATTGTCACGCACTCGCACAGATGCGACCACGTGAAATTTCAAACTTTCATTTTTTTTCTCCAACCATTCCAATGTAGACTTGCCAACGTGTGATCACTGTCTGTCATGTGCAGCTTACGAGTGGATGGCCAGATATTTTCTTGCAGAATTCTTAAACTGTTGTCAAACTATCTTCAATGATGTGATGTCATATAGGTCCATAGCAGTATTCATAAACCATGACTACTACCACTGTGATGGCTGGTATGAGCTTCTTAATGTCAGATGCAGTTTTTGATTTTCACCAGACATACAATGTATGGACAAAAGTATTGGGACACCTACAGGAACTTTTATGACATCCCATTTAATTCAATTTATTTTATATACATGGGTGTGTTGTGATACATTATAACATCACTAAGATAGAATAATACAAAAACAGGAAAAAGGGAAGACAGAGAAATGAACGAGAGAAAGCCAGATGACAACGGAGGAGAGGAACCAAAAACTCCCAAGTAAGGAGAAAAAAAACCTCTGGGGGTCCAAGGTCAACTGGCTGCCCAACCCCCCTGGGCACGCTAACATTATAGGAAAAAGAAAGAGTGGGCTTACTTGCTAAAAGCAAGGTGTAAACTGCGATCAAGATCTAGCCAAAGTCCATCAATGAGACAGTTCTCCACATCAGCCTGTGCAGGGTGCACATCGAAGTTTGCACCCACGATGTTACAGTTCATAGGTCACATCCACAATGTCACCCTTCCATGGGACCGAACCAGGACTCCAGCTCAGATGGTGCCCTCCCTGGGCACCATTCAGACATGTGGGAAGGCAGAGAGCATGAGTGATCAGAACATGAATTGAGGCATTAATGGACAAACATAGATAAAAATGGCATGTACAGCAGCACCAGCAGCCATAGTTACAGTGTATCGTGTTAAGTTGCAGGTAAGCTAAACTGAAGTAATAGGTCTTCAGTTGAGATTTAAAGACTGAGAGCGATTTGGCATCCCAAACATAGCCTGGCAAACCATTCCACAATACAGGGTCCTGTAGCAGAATGCTTTACCACCAACTGTCACTGTATTTATATGTGGAACGACAAGGAAACCTGCATTCTGTTATCCTAGTGGATGATGTGGCTTGTACACTTGAAGTAGTTCTCTTAGGTGCTAGACCTTTAAGAGCCTTATATGTCAGTAGGAGAACTTTAAAGTCAGTCCTGAACCTAACTGGAAGCCAGTGCAGGGAAGAAAAAGCAGGGGTTATGTGTTCAAGCTTTCTGCTCCTGATGACAATTCGAGTTACTGCATTTTGAATACATTGCAAGGTGTTTAATGTACCATTCTAAATCCATAGGCATCAATATGGAGTTGGTCCCCTCTTTGCAGTTATAACAGCTGCCACTCTTCTGGGAAGGCTTTCCAGAAGATTTTGGAGTGTGTCTGTGGGAATTTTTGCCCATTCATGCAGATGACTATTTGTAAGGTCTGGCACTGATGTTGGATGTGAAGGCCTGGCCCGCAGAGGTGTTTGATGGGGTTGAGGTCAGGGCTCTGTGTGGGCTGGTCAAATTACTCCACACCAAACTCACTCAACCATGACTTTATGGACCTTGCTCTGTGCATTGGGGCACAGTCATGCTGGAACAGATAAGGGCCTTCCCCAAACTGTTCCCACAAAATTGGAAGCATAAAATTGTCTAAAATGGCTTCGCATGCTGAAGCATTAAGAGTTCCCTTCCCTGGAACTAAGGGGCCTAGCCCAACGCCTGAAAAACAACCCTATACCATTATGCCTCCTCCACCAAACTTTACACTTGGCACAATGCAATCAGGCAGGTAACATTCTGTTGGCATCTGCCAATGCCAGACTGATCCACCCGACTACCATACAGAGAAGCGTGATTTGTCAATCCACAGAACATGTTTCCACTGCTCCAGAGTCCAGTGGCAGTGTGCTTGCACCATTCCATTCTACGTCTGGCATTGCATTTGGTGATGTGAGGCCTGCATGCAGTTGCTCCGCCATGGAAGCCCATTCCCTGAAGCCCCCGGTGCACAGTTTTTGTGCTGTGGTTAGTGCCAGAGGAAGTATGGAACTCTGCAGTTACTGTGTCAACAGAGCGTTGGTGACTTTATGCACTATGCGCCTCAGCACTCGATGACCCCACTCTGTTACTTTACGTGGTCTGCCACTTTGTGGCTGAGTTTCTGTTGTTCTTAAATGCTTCTACTTTGCAATATCACTTACAATTCACCGTGGAATATCTAGCAGGAAATACATTTCACAGGCTGGCTTATTGCAAAGGTGGCATCCTATGACAGTACCACACTTGAATTCCCTGAGCTCTTCAGAATGACACATTCTTTCACAAATGTTTGTAAACCTGACTGCATGGCTAGCTGCTTGATTTTATACACCTGTGGCAATGGGTCTGAATGAAACACCTGAATTCAATGATTAAGAGGTGTGTCCCAATACTTGTGTCCATATAGTGTAACTAGGCCCACTTCAACCCAAAAAAATCTACTTGAACCTCATGTAACCAATATTGTTCCCAAGTTCCTGAGCATCAAGCCAGTGTGGAGAATGGGAAGACAGAAACTAGGGGCAGATGGAAGATGTACCTTCTCCTTACACTTACCTGACATGCAGTTATCCTGTCTCTTCTGAATTGTAATATTCTTACAATTTTTGCCATTACTAATGGGACTCTTTAAAGCACCTCATTACACACTACAGAAAAAATGATCACCTATGACATAAAGACACAAATAAAACACCCAACACATTTTAGAAAGTCTTGATATTTATCGTTTTGTAGCAAAAACAAAACAAGGACAAAAAAAAAGTGTTTGACCACAGAAACATTTTTAACGTGTCCAAGATAGGAACGAACGCAAGTGTGCTATAACAATCCAAATCAGGCACCTTCTTCAGGTCTACGAAACTGAAATGTTAATGGTGCTACTGTACAGTAACTTCAGCCGTAGTCTCACTTCATTTTTACACAGAGTCAATATACAGTGTCGGGAGTAGCAGTGAGTTAGAGAGGCAGCATGAACAGAAGGAAGTGTGACAAGCAGATTGGGGCCACAAGAGCCCTGATGATTCAGCTAAGAATTTCACACAGTCCCATGAAGACGCCACAAGAAAACCCTCAAATGGATTGTGCTGAAAAGGAGATGTGTGATATGGGAACCAGTTGCATTGTCTGAATCTGTAATCCCATGCAAAATCCTTCATAGTCCAGCTGGAACAGTACTGAAATAAGACATCTATAATTCCCTTTCTTCCCTCTATCCCTCTATTCAGTGTATTCAGTTACTAATAGCCTGTCAGAATGCTGACGCCAACTGTATTAGCTGGTTTTCAATCCCTTCTACATTCAAACTCAGAAAAAGTATTCAGCAAACTGGGTAGTGCAATAAAAATAGTTTCACAGAAAAAAAACAATGAAAAAGACATGTTTGGCATGAAATTTTGACAGGAGACAACTAAAGGTAAAAGAAAGTGGATGAAGATGCCTGTCTTTGCTTTGCCACATGCTCTAAACCCCTTCAACAAGGGAAATAACAGGTTGGAACAGAAATGTCTGACCTGAAAAAAAGAACATAAAATAAACATATTTGTCTGTCAGTTACATTGGGGGTCTGGAGTGTAATATTCAGGTTCCCCCTCCATCGGCATGATCTGTTCAGCTTGGCGGACGCCGCGGTGGAGGTGATGATCTGCAGCAGCGTCCCTGCTTTGACCCTGTTTATTCGCTATTCTCTTCTGAGAAACACCTGTCCCCTACTGAGCATAACTGCTCACACGTGGAGGCCACAAAGTCAGGAGAGGGTGGTAATTCCGCAATGCCCACCGTGTCCCCAGCAGTCTTACACGTGGATTAATGCTCCTCCCCCGTGACCCATAATCTTATGGCTAGTTATCATCTGCCGATGCACCCTGACCCCGATGCAGATGGATCATGGATATGACATCAGTCACACGGCTGAGACATCATGAGGATTCACACGGTGGTACTTTGTGCAGTACTGAAGGAGGCTGGGTTTGTGTCTGCTGACTGCTCCTCTTCCTGCTCTGCTCTGGTGTATCTTATGGCACAGGGTGGAAGCACCCATTACACTGTTGGGGGGGAGGCTGAAATGTGGCTTCTGCAGCCCTCCCCTCTATTTGGCTCTGTGGGTAATGGTCTCCCTGGGGTCAGGAAGGTGGCCTTTAGAGTGGTGCCGTGCCATCAAACTGTGCTCTCCAGGACCCACTCTGAACCTTCCAGGCTCCCCTTGCCATCCTCTGCATCTTCATCACACTGCAGCAGCATCCCGTTCACAGAGAGGCTCCTGGTCCAGACACTCCTGACCTTGCGGGGGTAAGGCCGTGCCTGTGTGCTGGGGGCAGCTGCCGGCTCTCCACCCACATCCCCCATGTCAAAGGACTGGCTCCTTCTGGGCCTGTTGCTCTCCAGGGGGAGCGTAAGCAACCGACTCAGCCGGGAGTCCGTCGGTGTGCCTAGCAGAGGCTCCCGGTCTGTGGAAGGAGCCACGGGGAGTGCCCCTGTTGCAGAGAAGCTTGGGTCTTTTCCTGCTGCCTGACCCCGCAACTCCAGGGAGGTGATGGCCCCCAGGAGGTGGTCCAAGTTGGGTCGCACCTTAGAGTGGACTGGCTTCCACCTCCTTCCGAGCGAGGTGCCCTGGTTGTGACCATCTCCATTCCGGCCTCCCAATGAGGAGGAGGAAGAGGAGGTAGAGGAAGAAGAGACTGTGAGGTTTCCTTGCAGGGTGCTACACCTGAATGTCACCACCTCCTCCCGCAGCGTCACCTTGGGCTTGGGCGGAGTGGGCGGCGCTCCATTTGGCACCCCGCGACTCCCGTTAGTCTGTGAATACGTATCGCTGACGGCAGACAGCTTGACAGCCACCTCCTCAGCTGGCCCTGCCTTGTAGCGCACCATCAGGATGACGATGAAGACCAGCAGGGTGGCCACAATGACGCCACCCACCACGAGGATCATGGTGCCGCCCAGGAGCTGCCCGCGCAGCGC
This sequence comes from Mormyrus iriodes, assembly GCA_011763525.2. NCBI lineage: Eukaryota > Metazoa > Chordata > Actinopteri > Osteoglossiformes > Mormyridae > Mormyrus > Mormyrus iriodes. The sequence continues at coordinate 8,278,662 of JAAGVU020000039.1, forward strand.
CTGACACTGAGGGTAGTCATCACGCGTGAAGAACTGCACGCAGCCCACCACATTGGTGGCGGTGAGGGTGGTGGCCGTGTCCTCCCAGGCGGCCAGGACACACAGGTCGTAGCGTGTTCCAGACACCAGATTTGTCACCAGGAAGGCTTTACTGGATGCCGGGATCATCCTTTAAGACCAAAAAACCAGAGAGAAGTCAGCTGCAATGACTGCTTCAACACCAAGATCTCAATGGGCAGATGTGGCTAAAAGCCTATGATTAAGGGCTAAACACACACATGTTACACCAATTTAGTTTGGAAACATAAGCTCTGAGTAAACCATTTAATGTTCTTGTTCATTCCCTGTATGCTATGGCTGGTCGCTCAGCATCAACGAGATTCTGCAATGAGGTTCTGCGACGGACATTTTTCCTCAGCCTGGTTTTTAACTGACAGCCAAGGTCCATGAACCATCTGTGCTGGAGCTCGGCTCAGCTGTCCTCATCACATTTCAGAGTCATGCAACAGAAAAATAAGGAAATATGGGGCAAGGTGAGTGCTTGTTATAATGTCTCCAAGATTACGCTTTTTGGCAGGTGGAAATTCTCTGCTATACATTTCTCTGCCCCTTGGTCCCTTGTGTCACATACATGTCCAAACTGCTGGTGTGACATTGATAGTTTCCTAGGGGTTTAAGGGAGGTCATCCACTGAGTCACAGCTTTTTATAAAGGAGACAAGGTAAAGTTTTTTTACTGCACATGCAATGCGGTCTATACTGTACAGTGCTATAAACTTGGGGTCCGTCTTTTCAAAGTTTGTGGCACTTTCCGCCCCTTCCTGTCTAACACACATTCTTTCAAAGTTGAAGTGTCTGGGTACAAATAACAACACTGTCACTGTGTCAGGGAAGATTACTAATGACATTAAATGCAGTTTGCACTGAGGGTGGAAGTTTGTGAGGCCCCCAGTGACCCAGTCCTGTCAGTCAATAGTGTCAGAAAAAAGTGAGCCTGACGTGAAGTTAAATAGATCAGGGAAGTGTGTCCAGAGATTATAAAGCAGTGCAGACTGTGGTGGGGGGCGGGGGCTTTATGCCTCACCATGGCTCCCTGGATGACTGAAACAGAGGTGAAAGCCTGTAATGAAACTGCCTGCAATTTCAAACTAGAAAAACAATACAATAAATAATAAATAGCCCCAAAAAAGTCTTCAATATCTAAAAATGCAGGAATTAATCTTTAATTCATGTATAAAAACAATCTGCAGACATTGTGAAATGCAGCTATTTTTTTTCACTCTTGCCTTCTCTGATTGCGGTCATGACAGATTTCAGGCTGTCTGTGTTATTAGATTCATCCTGTTAAATTCAAACATGCTGTCACAAAGCGACACTCAAGAAAATGGCTGGTAAGCCTTATCATAAATCAGATAAAAATGCAGAGCGGAGTGTTTCCCACGTGGGGGACAGCAGGCAGTTCAAAGATGATCCAATGAAGTTCAGTATGAGCCCAGTTTAAAGTACAGCTTCAGGTGTTGGAGTGGATATGAATTACCGATCGGAAAAAAGGTTTAGGGCTTTGCCAGAAAGAGCAAAATGAGGAAGTGTGAGATACTCCATCCAGTATGCAATAAATTGGGTTTAGAATTACCTCGTTAAGTGATGTTTTCACACATTTAGAGGTAAGGTACAGAAAAGTTACAAAAAAATGTGTGAAGTCAATCATTTACAAGTTGTCAGTGTTTTGGCACGTAACTCAGAAATCTTAATGCCAGGCAGGACAGAAATATTATATTTCAATGTGTGTGTTCTTTTGTGGTCTCATATTAGAACTATCCTTCCATCCCATATTTGCTTGTCCTATATGGGGTCATGGGGGTCGGGAGTCTGTCCTGGAAGCTACAGATGAAAGGCAGAGAACAACCCAGGATGGGGCACCAACCCGTCACAGGGCACAGTCACTATTCATACACACGCATTCACACCAATGGGCAATTCGGCCTTTCCAATTCACCATAGCATGCTTCTGACCTTCTGAAGGAAAACCGGAAGAAACCCCATGATGACATGGTGAGAACCTGCAAACTCCGGGCGGAGACTCTAATTTTTCTCCTACTAAAACTGTAATATACATTTTGTTCCGTGCTGTTGAGAATGGACAGGTTTTCTTGCAGGCACTCTAAAATATTACGTTATATTATACTTACAGAAACATAATGAGTGAATGTAATAAGTAACTGCCTGCACTTGTGAGAAAGTGAACAAGCCGCTGCAGTCACCTTACAAAGTGCGAGGGATTCCAGAGCATCTGACAGGTAAACTCGACAGTACAGGAGCCCCCTCCTACACCAAGATATTAATATGCACGTGAATGCACTGGGGTCTGCTGACACTATATCACTGTGTACACAGTCTGTTCTATTTATAGACATTGATGAAGATGAAGAAATATCAATATGTGTCCCGTCCTAATCAAATTCTTATCGCATGCACTTCCTTATGAGAAAAGTACAAAATTCTTATTAAATCTTATTAATAAATACAAAAATAAATTCCAGTACTGGTAAACTGTTATATACAGATGGCCTATATGCGTACTTAAATTCACTCTGTGTTCTGATTTTGATGACTATATTTATCTAATAAAAATGTTACTTAATAATTTGATTCCAATAAGATGTTCGTACTGAGAGCTAATAATTAACAGCCCTAATGTTGAGGAAATGGGGCATCATTTGTGAATCAGATTACCGTGCCTTTATACATCAAAACCCCAGGATCTGCAGCACTTGGAAAGACTCCAACCCAGCAAAACTGCAGGACCCGCCTGTAGCTTATTTAGAAGCCAGGCTGAGCTCGTATGACAGCCCGATCAGAACCCTGCACGCCTGCTACTAACCCACGGCAGACCCTCCTGCTGTCCTGCTATAGTGTATTTAGTCATGGCAACTAGCTAACTGGAAGATGCTAGGTGACAAAAGCCAAAAATTATGCCTTCAAGCCTCATCATTGGTCCAAAGTGTATTCAGTGTTGTATCTCGCAAAGTAAACCTGCCTTTTGTTTTACTTGTGTCATTTAAATGACTGTTTATTTCCAAATACGTACTTGGAGCCCATGGTGAGCAGAGTCTACACTTTCCCCGAATGGCAAGTATTTTGTCTGATCTTACAGTCAACACCCGTCTTGTTTTCCTAGTATTTGTCTGTCAATAAGCATTGCTTACGTTTTTATACAGTGATATTGACACTAAAATTTATTTTCCTGCTTATAACTTAGTGGTTTCTAGTACTAAGCTTTTCATGAATCACTGATGCTATGAAAGGATAAAGAATAATCTAGGTATAATCGAGTGAGTAAACTGGGCTACTAACTGTGAGCCGCATACAAGGAAACAAAATGAAAATTTTCATATATGCGGTGTTCTACCACAAACTTGAAATATTCATAGTCTTGACATGAGAGGAAAAACTAGTTTTGACACTATCAGAATGAGAGTTGGTGATTCATACTGTGGGAACAAGAGACTCTTTCAGCAGTGATGACTAGCACTTGATCTGACATGAACGTGTAAAAATCCAGGAGCCTGGAAATTTGGGTTTTTCCCCATAACATGGAAGATGAGGACAAAAATGAAATACAGCTATGTTATCTCTGCAGGAACCATGAAAAGCTGAAGAACACAGAGGGATGTATTTGGCTCACTGAATGCAGGAAGCGTGTGTTTGATCCGTAGGCTTTAGCAATCCATTTCCTGGATGTGTTCTGATTAAATGTAATCAACAGAAAAAAGCAGAACATGAAAGCATGGGTTACAAAGGGGTTAAATCCACCAAAAGCGCATTCTTCAGCTGACAGTGGACAATCCACACTTCTGTTATTTTAGACAAAGTATTAATCACTATGAGTTATGCTTTGTCATTAGCTAATTTGCTCCTTATTAGAAGCTCTTGTCTAAGTCGACTTAGTGGTTTTCATTTTGTATTTTTTTCTGTTTTTCGGCTGGATGCACACCGAAAGCAATTTCACATTAAGTACCTTGCTCAAGGGAGCACAACAGTGTTCATGCCAGAAAGGAAACTTTTAACCTTCTGCTTACAAGTCAGGTTCCTCGCCCACTGGTACACATCACTGCTTGCAGCAGAATTTTGTTAAACCATGTTTGTCAGCATCAATCCATTCTACAAAGTCTTGGAGACAAGGTTCACTGTGAGGAATGAACACGAATCAGTATCCTGCAGTTTGTCTTACCTGTATATTAGGACTTCATCATCAGAGCAGTTATATTGTAGCTGGTACATCTTGACTCTCGGGGCACCGCCACTGACGGACCAACTAACCAGAGCGGAGACAGCGGTCACTTCAGACACGGACACCGACCTCTCGGGCTGACTCTTGCCGTCGTTTTTGCCGACCCTGTTGGAGCTGGTGATGTCGGAGAGCCGTGATTTGGGCTGTGTGGCACGGTCAGTGCCATTGCTGAGATGGGGTAGCTGGACAACGGACAGCTCTGCCACGGCAGTTGCCTCGCCAGCCACGTTGGCCGCGATGCACGTAAAGGCACCTGAGTCCTTGGTCGTAGTGATAAGGATTTCAAGGGTGCCATTCTCATAGACTACAGCTCGGGTGGAATTAGCCACCAGGCGCTCATCAGGAGCCACCCAGTGGACGGAAGGTGTGGGGTCCCCGGCAGCTACACACTTAAGGCTAGCACTCTGCCCTTCTAGCACGAGCAGCTTGTGGGTGTGCTGGGTTATGAGGGGCTGCTCACAGATGAATTCCTCCTCGGCAACGGACCAAAAGTAGCGTCCCTTGAGCCGGGGAGGGGAAGCGCAGGTCTCTAGGTCATCATCCCTCTCGAGGCGCCGCAGCCAGAGCAGCTCGCAGTTGCAGTGCAGGGGGTTCCCGCCGAAGCTGAGAGAGAGCTGTGGTGCGTATGGAGTGACCGGCACCACACTGTCCTGGGCCCGTGCAAAGATGGAGTCTGGAGGTATCTTCTGCAGCCGGTTAGAGGTGAGGTCCAGGCGGGCAAGGCGCTCAAGGTCAGCAAAGGTGCCCTCGGGGATATAGTCGATGAGGTTGTGGTCAAGGCTGAGTTGGTGCAGGTTGACCATCCGTCGTATGGAATCCCAGGGCAGTCGGTGTAGGTTATTGTACGACAAGTCCAGGTCCTCCAGAGAGGGCACGAGGTCGTCAAGGGCACGATCAGAGATGCGATTCAGCTGGTTGTTGCTGAGTATGAGGTGCTGCAGGTTGAGCAGGCCACGCAGGTCGTCGGGCCCAATCTCCGCCAAGCGGTTGTTGTCCAGGTGCAGCGCCCTCAGGTTCTCCAGGTCGGCAAAGGAGAGTGGCTGGATGGAGCTGATGGTGTTGCGTGACAGTGTCAGGTCCACCAGGTCCGTCATGTTGGCGAAGTCCTGCCGCATCACCCTGACAATATAATTCCCGCCCAGCCGCAGCTCCACCGTCTGCCGGTCCAGGTCCGGCGGCACAAACAGCAGCCCTTTGGTTGGACAGAGTGTACCCAGTGATTCGGACAGGTTCTGGCAGACGCAGTACTTTGGGCAGGCGTGGACCATCATCACCGTGGTTCCCAGGAGGAGAAGGTGACGGAGCACTTGGTCCATGGTGAACTGACTCACGCACAGAAACCTAGTATGTGGAGAAAGATAGAAACTGACAAATATCCTGTATAAAATAAATTTTACCGCATATTAGTTACTTTTAACATGTAATATTGTATTACTGAAACATTTCCTGTATTATTGCAAGCACAACCATGTTAAAAAAAGAACTGTCATTTATAACACTATGTAACAAATTTTTATTTTTATTTTGTTCCTGGGTACAAAGTGTGTTTTCCTAACCCATTATGCC
>JAAGVU020000039.1:8288261-8300819 GCA_011763525.2 Mormyrus iriodes
GTCAGCATTTTTTGATAGCTTGTTTTTTCACATTTCTGCACCCCATTTTACCCCATTGGGGTCATACAGGACCCCAGAGTGGATGTATGGGTTAGTATTCTCTCAAATATCATGTAAACTGCGTTGGGCCGACTCTGTTGTGAAAGGAGCTAAACAAAAATAAATTGAATTGAATTGAATTGAAATGGACTCTCCATTCATTTCTATGGGTATAACCTTAATCCCAACAATGACAACCTTAACCCCTACTCAGCCCTAACCTTAACAAAACCTTGAATAAAAACTTAACCTTAACCTTAGCCTTAACCTTGAATAAAAACTTTTGCCATTTTTTGTTTTTTGATTGCAGTTACAGATTTTTATAAAATCGAGTTTCCCCTTGTGGGCATCAGAAGGTGATCCACATAATGTCAAAATAACACGTTTCTATCATAGTGTGGGGACATTGGATCTCACAATGTAATATAAACATGACCACACACACACACTCTCACACGTGTGTGTGTCTCCTTGTATTCATTTTAAGGCTTTCATACACTGCCATCCATAATAATAGTTAAGGATAATAATAATAATAAATAAAAAAGCAAGAATACTAATCACGAAGCAGTCATAGTAGTAAAGTATTTGCCAGTGGAGGTAGTGGTGGTGTGAATGCAAGGCGACATGCAAGAGAGATAAGTTACTGTACACTGGAAATATTATAAATACTATACAAATGTGGAATTAGTAATACTGAACACAATTAGTCTCTAAGGGCTAACATACCCAGTGAACAACAGACCAGCAGTTAATGACTGAGTGAGTAAACAGCAAATCAATTTAACAGCAAATGCCCAATAGCCTCTCTTCACTGGGAGGAGTTTTATAGTTGTATGACCTGGGGGACAAAAGACTTCCTCAGTCTGTCGGTAGAGCAGGGCTGGGACAGCGGCCTGTCACTGAACATACTCCTCTGCCTGGTGAATGTGCTGTGCAGAGGGTGGTTCACATTGTCCATGGCAGACAGCAGTGGAAGTTCACTGACATGAGCGGATCCAGCCCCATGCCGACCGCATGGCCAGCTCTCCTCAGCAGCCTGTCCAGCCCTGTAGTGTCCCACTTCTTAGTGCTGCCTCCCTAGCAGGCCACGGCATAGAAGAGAACACTGGCAACAGCAGACTGGTAGGAGATGAGGAAGAGCTTCCTACAGATGTTGAAGGATCCCAGCCTCCTCAGGTATAGCGAGTCGGTTTTGGCTGACCAGTCCAGTCTATCGTCCAGCTGCCGCCCCAAGTACTTGTACGCCCTGGCCATTTCAGAGGAGGCCTGGACCTCCTAAAGTCCACCACCATATTATTATTATTATTATTAGACCAAACATCAGCCACTGTGCATTAATGTTAATACCTCTTCGGTGTTAATAACCCTCAATCTCACTGATAATTACATAATTATACATTGACGGATTCTCTGTGACTGCTTCTGACACCGCCAAGTCTTACCTCATTCCTGCTATAATCATTCTAATTAATTCCCCTTTTTGGAATCAGGGGCTACGAAGCAGACGGGTTCCTCATTGTGTGGCTAATTAAGCGAGATGCCTACTGTCCCTCTTTATGATCTCATCGCTAATCATCTCCTGAGATTTTTCCTTTGGGAGGGTTAAAAACACTAACCGCAGCACACACATATACCCAGATCGGAAATACACATGCCTGCCTGAACATATGCGTATACGAATACAAATGTTCCATAAGCATTGATCCAATTCAGGAATGCTTTAAGTTTGGAGGCTATCCCAGAAGGATCCAAATCTGAGCCACCTTGGAAGGAATCCCAGACAACCACGGGGCACCCAAAGACACACACATTCAGTCACACTCTAAAGGTAATAGAGACACCAATTCCCCTAACCTCAAGCCTCTGGAATGTAGGAGCAAACGAAAGTACCTGGAGGAAATGTACATACATCACTCTGGATGTTACCCACTGAGTCAATGTTCTGCCCATCATAAAACCCCAGTATTTAAATTATGAAAGTGAAACATGCAGTTAAAATTTCTTCTAAGTATTTGGTGATCTTATTATGATAATGTAAAAGATGAAAAATTGTTCGCCAGGCATTAAACACAAATCCATGAAGAGCGTTTGTTTAGAGAATGTGGTGGCGATGGTAATTATATTTCAGAAGTCTCATTGTTTTACCAATAAAATCCTGCACTGCACAGGGGAAATTAGCAGTAAGCATGAATATTTTTTTTTTTTTTGTTTTTACATTTTTATTTAACAGAGGCTTTTGCCCAAAGCGTCATGCAAATGAGGAATGCTTGGGGTTAGACAGCAGGCTTAGCCAGCATCCAGCTCCCTGGAGCAGTTAGGGATTAGGGCCTTGCCCAAGGACAGTATCATTACTCTGCTTTCTACAGGATTCAAACCCCGGACCTTCAAAGCACTGGCACAGCCCCCTGACTTATAGAGCTACGCACCACCCACCTACAAAGAATGATTATGTCAGTATTTATGAAGAACGTATTTCCAAAAAGACAGCATATATAAAGGAAGAGAAAGCTTTCCATCCATCTGTCCGTCCATCCATCCATTCATCATTTCACTGTCCATACTGCTTATTCATTACAGGGTTACAGTGTAGTAACCAGTAGAACGGAATATAAAACAGAGTAGTGATACTTTATAGATCCCCATGGGGAAATTGCCTTTTCACTTGTCCCATCTTGCTCTCCAGGAAACATACAGACAGACACATATACAGGTGAGAGCAAGCCTGGGGGTCACAACACAGGATCAGCCGGCGTGCAGTGTGCATGGAGCAATTGGGGGCTAAGGGTCTTGCTCAGGGGCTTAACGGTGGCATCAGTGTTCTGACCACAGGCATAGTGTCCTAACGCGCCTAACCGCCACCACCCCTCCCATGAAAAGATTTGAATGATTTTCAGGACCTGAACAGCTTGTATGCAAAGTTTTTGCACCATAGAAAACAATTTCTGGGCTTCAATCAAAGGTTTTCAGTTAGCATGCAGCTTTTAAACAACTAAAACAACAAACTTTCTAAAGTGCAAATGATTTAACTCCCAATCCACCCCCACACTCCCATCCCCTCAACTGCAGTGCCAGCTATTGGCAACAAGATTTCCCGAATTCAATCATCACCAAAGACTTACGAGGGCCACGCCTTTCAATCTGAAGTCAGCAGATCGTGCTGATCAGTCCATTAAAATGCCTCTGAAAACCACATGCCACCATCTTCTGTAAATGCTGATGCAAGTGAGGAAAATCTGGAAAGCCCGACAAGCGAAATATATCGAAAAAATCAAGAGAATTATACTGTCTGAAGGTTTCAGAGTAACTGTGCAGTTGGACTCTGCATTGGGTACGTTTGGAAGATGGCTGGATGTATAGTCTGACGTGAATTGTTTCAGCTCATAAAATGATACAAAATAAATTGTATATGAATGACTTTCAGCTCGCAGGCCGACGGGGGTATTGGGTCTGTGTCACAGTACCTCTCAGGTCTGGCCCCTCAGGCGATTCGGAGCTCTTCCCCGGAAAGTTAATTAATAAGGTAACAAAACAATCAAAAAGGGAGCATGAGGCAAGAGAGAAGAAGAAGCCGTGGGAAGACGGGGCAGAGGTTTGATGAAGCAGGAAGTGACACGGCGGCTAAGCTCCCAGTGCTGAACAATCAAATGACAGGGAGCCATTTCTGGGGGGGGGGCAGACAGGAGAGAGACCCTTTTCCCCTGACAAGTCGTTCTTAGTCACCTAGCTTCTCTCACATGCTATTTTTGCCATAGTGCATTTACAGTGAGCTGCAGTCTTATTGTGGTGGTGTGGGTGGGGTGAAGTGGGGGGGGGGGGCACCACTAATAACAGTGACACCCCCCCGTCAGCCGCCCATTTCATTGCCCACCTCCCTGCCTCGTCCTCCCTCGCCCTCGCAGTCTGCGGAAGAACAGTGCGCCCGAGGCCACACTTCAAACGACAGCCTCCCACAAGCTCTCCACGTTATTGTTAACTCCCCGGCTGCTCCCCCCTCGCCGCACTGCTCATGCCGGCGCTTCAATGGGCCTTATCCGGGAAGCACTGGCCTGTGGCGATCCCCTGCACTACAGCGGGAAGTGGGAGAGATGCACTGTCCTGGTTTTTATCAGCCACCGCCATGCACCCTTCTCTGGCCTCCCTCATAAAGCTCCACGGGCCCCAGTTTACAGCATGGATTCACTGATGAGGAGTTGGCTAGGAGATCCCTCAGCTCGACTGACACTGCGATTCTTTTAGAGATCCGAGCCAGATCTCCGGTGCCGTCTGCGATCGTAAAGAAAACACATGTTTTTCACGGCACTGAAACGGCTACAGCTTCTTGCGACATGATGGCAGAATATGCACGGTAGGTAATTAAAAGGCTTTTAAGTTAAACGGATCAAAACTGAAAATGAACGTGTGCAAGATTTAAAGGGGTGAGAGATACGCTCTGCTGGAACCGCCTGCAGACGCTGCCAGGACTCATAAACGAGGTTCTTGCTTTGCCTGCTGAAAATCACTCCCAGCAAGCTTGGCACCACTGGAGAATCTGCAATATTTACATGGAGGCAGCAAGTGGCAACTTGAGACAGAAGAGGGTGGGTATGCTGTGTGCTGGTCCACCGAGAAAACAGCTTTTCATTTTCAGGCACAGGTTCAATAGGCATAGCGATGGTGCGACTGACAGTACCCCCTTTACATTACATCCAATCCTCAGTCCCACTGTCACAAGGCCGCGGCACATTACAGTGAATAATGCAGTCTTCCTCGAAGAAGATCTGCTGTCATGTGAATCATTTCATCACCACTGAGCTTAAAATGCATAACTCTCCCTTCGGCAAAATTCAAACAATTAATTTTAATCCTAAGAAAGGTAATTAATTCAACTGGGTCAACAAACTGAAAATACATTAAGTTCAAATTGCACGAGCGTCTAATTCGGAAAACAGAAGTTTTGAGAGTTTGATCACAATGTAGAAGTCGAAGACCTGAAAATGCAGTACGCTTAACTGATTAACCTAACCTAGCGGCTTCTCAAAGTGTCCATAGTCCACTTAGTAAATCCAGATATACAGGACACAAAGGAGGAATGAAAGGATTAAAATAAAACTGTTTTAAAACAAAATTAATTATCATGAATAAAGTTAAATTTTGCCATAGCTATTCTTTGCATGTTGTAGTGTCACTGTGTACGACATATTATATGTTCTATTTTTAAACAACCAACTAAATTATAGATTAATCGGTTAATTAATTAATTGGTTGATTAATAAAAGATGTGACTGCGTTATTGTGTTTCGTTTATACACTTATAATACACTATAGATACCTTCATAATGCATTATAATAGTCATTATAAGAATTAATAAAGCATTACAGCATCTTCTACTGACAGTCATAAGGCATTATAGTGTTGATTATAATACTTCATAAGCTCCAATGAAGCTCTCATCTATAATGCATTATAGATACCTTCACAATGCATTATAATGGTCGGTGTAAGAATTAAGTATGCTTTACACTGCATTATGACGGTATCTATAGTGCATTATAGATGATAAAGTATTCATAATGCATAATAAACATGGTTATAATGTGGTATTTTATTATTCTTTATGATTGCATTGCATTGGAATTGTTATAAATGTGTTCATAGATTGTTATAGACATTTTTATAGACAGTCCATTCATAGACATGGCATTCATAGACAGTTAATTATTATTCATCTAATAATGGATAAAAATATTGGATTAGATTAAAATCCTCTCTAATTCTATATTTCAGACATCTTGATATTTTTTGACACTAAAAGAATACCATGTGTGCTATTTAAACATAATTTGATTGGTAGCTTTAATAAATTACAGTTGGCCTTTAAGAATTTCACTTTCACAGACGAGAGGTAGCGTCCAAGGGAAATTAGCTCTGGACCAAACAAACATAAATAAATGGATGCTGGTGACATGAGCCTGTTTTTGCAAAGATGCTACATGGACCATTGAGGTAAATTCAGACATTGTGCCCACTGGGTTTCAAAGTCATTAGCTGTCCCATTGAATCATTATCTGCAGAACACACAGCATTCTGCTGGCAATAAGAGCAATTAAGCCCAAATAAAATATTAATAAGGACCTTTATAGCTTTACTGTAGTTTGCCTAGTCAGTGAATGTAGTAAAAGAGCACTAGCTAAGCACTTTCAGGATAGAAAATCACTTAGTAATATCTGAAGAAGAAATCACTGGTTCAGGCCTGATATACTAACATAATTTAGGTACATGATTGGAAGACATACAAAAGGAAACAGGTAGTTGCGATTCAGATCTTTGTGTGAAATAATATAGATCAGCCATCCATGAAAAAAAAAGTTTCCCAGTCTTACCCAGTGGCATAGAAAGGTTGTGTATAATGTGCATATTGGATGGGAGGCTTGTTTTTTTTCTTCTCTGGAAAAAACAAAGAAGAATGAAGCGGGCATCGGGCCACAGAATAAGCCCCGCCCATCTCACAGTACATTGTCAGTAAGACCCAGACAGACTCAGGCAATGTCAAGCCACCAATCTTGACACTACAAGAAAACAATTTGTAAGGTGTGGGGAGAGTGTGGATGTTTCGGGGGGGTTGGATGAGGTTGGGTGACAAGCTCCTTTACTGACATGTAATCATCTGGTAATTGTATAAAATGAGTTTGCGCTGTAACTGTGGGAGAGAGAGACCTGAGAGAGTAGTGGGGGGAGCGCTCTGGTTTCTTGTTTTTGGTTAGAGAGGTAAACAGTTTTTTGCATGTTTGCTCGATCCTTCGGGTCCCTGTGTTTGGTGGATCTATTCCTGTAAAGAAGCTCAGGTACTTGTTCGGTTTTCTGGTTATGGTCAGACCCTTAAATAATTACAAAAGGAATGTAGTGACTTTTTATCCTCTGTGTCCCTCCAGCCTTATCCTGGTCACAGTCGCAGGGGGTCTGCACCCCATCCCAGGCAGCAAAGGGTACATAGCTGGGGTACAGCACAGATGGGATGCCAGTCCGTCGGTGGGCACAGACACACAATATGGCATTTCAGAGATGCCAGTTAGCTTACCTGCATGTCTTTGGACAGCGGGAGGAAGCCCACATGATGCAGGGAGAACAAGCAAACTCTGCATACACAGAGTGGGGCCGCAGTATCAATGGCCAAACCTGGACGTGGGAGGGAACAGTTCTGCCTACTGAGTCACCAAAGCTACCTTACCCTAGGAGTGCTTGAGTTAATTATAATAAGAAAGTTTCTTGGTTGCCTCTCTTCAGATGGGGCAAGCTAGCTCTACACAGAAGTGGCAGCGTGGATAATGGCTTCTTCACTCACTCCAGCTAAGTCGTGGTGTCACTGTGACTGGCTCCTTCTGCCCCGGTCACATAATGGCTTTGATAGCCTCACTTTCATCTGTGGTGTGTCTAATGAGTTGGCAGAGCTGATACTGGGCCAGATTCCACTGCATTTAGAATTTAAAAACAACACATTTAATGCCAGTTAGTATGTTTCTTTTAAAAACATTATTTTGGACAGTGCAATATATGCAGAATTCCAATTAAATTTTCAATTCCCTGTGCAATGTAATATAAAATGAACACCAAAATGCAATGGTGTACATTTAAATTCTGGTCAGTGTAGGGGAACCTAATCCTATAAAATTTTCCACTTTTAAGATGGCTTTCACATGAAGATCTGACTGGATAAATCTATATCCGGACACAATAATTCAATTCCATAACTGCTTATCCAGTATTTGGCTGTGGGGACCCTGAGGACTATCACAGGAGCTACAGGGAACAAGGCATCACAGGACACACACTCACACACAATCATCCAGGAAGGCAATACAAAGATGCCAGTTATGCTACATTTTGTGAACTGTTGGAGAAAATACACATGAACAAGAGGACAATGTAATAACTGCACAAAGACAACAGGGCAGGAATCAGATCCACAAGCCTGAGGCCTCTGTGATACCAACCACTCCTGTCAGTAAGAAATATCTGTCTATGAGGTCACTGGAACGTATTCAAGACAAATTGCAGATACAGATAATTATCAGTAATTTCTGTTTAAACATATTTCTTTGCAGTGATTATGTAGCCTTTGGCGCTACATGCGGACTTATCAGACACCAGCAGTTAATACTGTAGAGTATCCAATATCAGAGACATTGCATACCTCAGACATGTGCTTGCAGCCGTCTGTCTTCTTATACAAGCAGACAACTGGCAAACAAAATACAGCTTGGGGGTGAGTCTATGTGACATATATCTTGATATATTTTGCTTCACTATTGATGTGAAATTGAAGCATAGATTTACATTGGCTGTACAAATATAGGAGATACAGAGGTTTTCCTGCTGTCATATCCATCCATCCATCTTCTAACTGTTCATTCAGCTGGAGTCGCTCCTGGACAGCATACAGCAGAAGGCAGGGGTCATGCTGGAAGGAAAGCTGGTCCATCACAAGGAACACACACACACACACGTGTTTGTATTTATGTCTTTGTGGGGACTGTTCATTCATTTCTTTGGGAAAACCTCTAATCCCAACAATGACAATCTGAACCCCTCCCCAGCCCTAACCTTAACCATAAGAAACCAAACAAAACAAAAGTTTTTTTTGATTGCAGTCACAGATTTTTATAAAATTGAGTGTCCCCACAACGTTAAAAATAATAGGTTTTCATCACATCGTGGGGACATTTGGCAGGGGGAAACCCAACAGTACAGGGAAAGCATACAAGCTTCTACAAAGGGGAGGGGAGGGGTGGATTTGTGCCCCCTTTTCTGAAGCCATGGGGCAACAGGACAAACCAATGGGCCAATGAGCTTCCATCCCACCCACCTTCATAGACAGTAAGGCATGGGACTGTCCCATGGCGTTCAGTCATTCCCAATTATAGATCCACAACACAGTAGCAGGGAGAACACACGCCACCTGGACAAAATACATGGAGACTTTGGAGATCAAGAAAACCGCCTCCATCCATTAGCGGTAATTTTCCCTGTCTTTTCTTTCCTGACTCCTCTGCTGCTCATGATTTATACCTACCGGTATAATTCTGGATTTCTGCCATAGGTTCCCTTACATGCAGAGACGTGTCTCTTCCGTTCTGTTAGTTCTGCACATCCAATTGCAGAGACACCACCTTGGGGCAAAAAAAGGAACAACAAACAGGATGGAGAAGCGTTAACGCTAAACTAAAGCATTCATTTCTGTGATGCCAGGGATCTAACTTAAACGAACAGTTGTTTGATAGGTGTCTTAGATCAGACATAAACAATGTAATGCCTCAAAGGGTAGCATCAGTGGGGATGGGATTATAGATTTTTATTTAATATTCCTACATTAACACGCAACAGAGGTACTTTAGAGATTTTTCAAGTAACGGAACGACCTGCTTATTTATTTGGGTCTCCATGGTTTCCCCCTTTGATGATGCTACTTAATAACAGCCGTGCCCCAAGACTAAATTCAAGAAAAGCCAGAAATTCCCAAGAGCACACAGGCCATTTCTGTAAACCGGCAGAAAGAAGATTAGACTGATTTATGGGATTTGAGGAACCTAGAATGCATCACCATGCACATAATACTGTCTGGTTTAAAAATATCAATGATTCTATGCATCTCTTACAATAAAATAGATTAGAGACACAAACACAAACAAACAGAGGTTACCCGCCATTTGTTCCAAGGCCCTCGTGACTCCATTCGCTTAAAATCCTGCTCATTTCAGGGTGGCCTATTCACATTCAATTATAATTTTGCTGGGTTCGTCTCAGGATTCAGCGTAGCACCAGAGGGAATTGCACCCTAAATCTCCTAGAATGTGACTGTAAGCTCTCGCTGCCTCCTTTTTCATGTTTTCTTGAATAACGCCATTTTTGTTAATATACGTCTTGCATGTGACAAGATGGGTGTGTCGCCAAGATCCAAGGGTGTTTGTTGCGGTCTTGTGTCTTTTTTTTTAACGCTGAAGAGGAATCGCTATATTTCTGTAACTTGTGTTAATAGCTTCCATTTTGTATTCTTTTTGACGGAAGGTTTTTCTTCTGTAACTCCGATTTGTGTGTTATGTATATATATACATATATCAGTAAATGTACACTGCAATGTCAGGCACCATTAGGTCTTCTAACCGACTGCTGCACAAAAATGAAGTCATTTTTTGGACTTTTTCCAAAGAAAAATAATGCAATTCGACAAAAGACAAAGTGTTCTAATCCAAGGTACTACAACTGGACATGGACAAAAATGATCTTGTGCCGTAATCTACCATGTAGTTTATCAGTTTACTGCAATGCCTCAGAGTAATAGAACAGACTACATTGCATACCATTAGGAATGTTTACTGTAACTACATGAAAGGGAACATTCATCTATCTCTATTTATAGTCACCTCTCTAGTCTAAATTGTCAGTTGTTGATCTTGAAACATCAATTAAGGACAGTGCTTTCCCAAAGGACACGGTTATTTACATTCAAAGCAATCAAAAATTTAACAGAGGAAACAGAGATAAGACTACGCTTTTATTGAAAACTTCATTTAAGCCCAACCAAGGTTTTAAGAACAGCTATCATCTGCCAAACACTCATTAATCCAATGCTTGTAAACCTTTTTTACTAGTAAATATACGTAATTTTTTTCCTGGAAAATTTTGCCAGGAATATGAAGCCGCAAATGACCATGTAATCAGTAGATAATAGCAAATCTGACATACACTAATGCAGGCTCCACTAAACACCAAACTCACCTGTGTTATCTGACGCTTATAGACTGAGTGAATCATGACACTGTGCCCTCAGAAAGCATTCATCCATTGATTATTTCTCATTTTGATACTTTACAAGGTCAAATTGCAAATACATTTGTGAGAAATGGTTTTTGAACCATCTGAAACTATCTGGATTACTGCAAGAACGGCAAAATTTCCCAAAAATCTGACCATTATCTAAGTTATAACAAAAGCAAATAAAGATAGCCTTACTGAACACACAACGCACACATAACAATTTACATTGAAAATGAGCAATATATAGGAAGAATTACATAGAAAAAGTATACGAACCTTTATATTTTGCAATTAGTGGAGTCTTTTTGGCAATAACCTCAATCAAATGCTTTCTGCAGCTGCTGATCTGATCTGTGCAGTGGTTAGGAAATAATTTGGCCCATTATTCTGTACCAGTGTTTCCCAATTGAGTCCTTGGGGACCCACAGTCGGTCCATGTTTTTGCTCCCTCCGAGCTCCCTGCCAGAGAGTCCACATCTTTGCTCAGGAGCTGGGAGGGATCAAAAACATGGACCGACTGTGGGTCCCCAAGGACTGGATTGGGAAACACTGGTGTATACAAAACTGCTTCAGTTTGTGTGTTTCCATTTATTTTTCTAACTCAGTAATTTAAAATTGAAAATCATCTTTATAATGATAGCGTTACATTAAAAATGACATATGAAAAAGAAAATTATGACGGGGCAGGTGCATTTCATTTTCGTAATAGCTCGCACTAGAATGTGAATGAGGTCCACCTGTGTTGATCTGGAATCCATGCCTTCAATTGCCTCAGTGGGGAATAAATATTAAATATTTCATGATGTCTCACGATTCAAAAAATAGACAAAATCACCTATGCAGCCTGTGGCACTTCCCAATGAAAGTGCTTGGCGAAAGTGGGAGAAAAATTCACAAAGATTGCCAAGATCAGTCCCAGCAGCACACTTAAGTCCTTCGTAACAAAATAAGGTGTCACTCTTGACGCTACCAAGATCAGGCATGACCTCAAGCCACCTGACGAGGAGTGTGGTCACCAGTGAAGTAATTAAGAGTAAAACTACAACATTGGCTGCATAGCCTGACATGTGGAAACACTGTCCAGAGACCCGTTTCTGCAACACTACGCAGATTTCGGGAGAGTGGCACTACTAAAGCCACTTGTGGGAAAAGACTGTCATTAAGCCACACCTAGAGTTTGCTAGAAGCTGCGAACTATGCCATTTGGAAATTCAACATTTGTTTTAGATAAGAGATCTGTGGTCAGGGTGAGTATTTACTGTGTGTTCCAAGAGGACAATGGGCCAAACAACATGGGCAACCCTACAAAGGAATGGCTCAAACCAAGAAGGTCAGTGTTCTGGAATTGCCTAGAAGAAGCCTGCATGTAAATCCCACTGAGAATCTGTGCTATGACCTAAAAGAGTTCACTAGAACTATTTAATTTGGCAGAGTTGGAGAATTACATGGAGAACCTCATTAAAAATGTGAATTAGCATTTTTTTATCAGTAATGTGTTGCATTTTTATTCACCCATTCTCTAACAAAATTTCAGAACGTTCGAAGGGGATATATACTTCTTTCTATTGCAATTGTACCACATAAAAAAGTATATCCTCAAACTTCATCTGAATGTTTATGAAGACATTTCCCATCCATTTTCCAGAACCACTTATTCCATTTTGGGTCACGGGGGGTCCAGAGCCTATCCCGGAGGCTGCGGGCGCAAGGCAGGGAACAACCCAGGA
>JAAGVU020000039.1:8322535-8333952 GCA_011763525.2 Mormyrus iriodes
ATACTTTTACAACATAAGCAATTAAGAAATAACATGTATTGTCCAGGAACAAAATTTGTGTTACATAGTGTTATATAAGCTTAAACAATAAATCCTGCTAAATTCTTGAATCATTCAGGTGAGCCAGTGGGGGCTACCTTTTATCCTCTCATGGATAGCCAGCAATTTCACTTTTAAAAAACTGTTGCTGTTGCCCTTTATATCTACACATGTCATTTGTGTTTATACTTTTCTGACTCCTCCTTTGTACTTCACACATTCTTCTGTTTAATTTATTGTGGGGGTACATGTCCTGGATTTTTCCCTGACTCCGGCATGCTGCAGTTGCCTGGTTTTTGGCACAGTTCTGCATCCCAAGGCAGATGGCCACCACTGTGAACAGCTGAGCAGAATATCCACTCTCTCTCTGTAGCACCTGACTGTCTAGCTGTCAGTAGACAGCATGAAGAGAGCAGGGAGGTGATTGGCAGGTAATCAGCCAATGACAGGAAAAGACGGCCGGGAATTCCAGGGGCCCGTGGTGTGCATTGGACAATATGTCAGGGGGGCCTGAAGCCCAGCCCTCCTTATGCAAACACCGGGTAACACCACAGCACTCAGAACACAGAATCTGCAGCTCGGCACTAATGGCAATGTGTTCCAAGGTTACAGTCATGTGAATGCCCTTGAAGATTCTGCTCCCACTACTGGTCAAGCAAAATACAGATCAATTTCTACAAAAAAAAAAGAATAGTTTACTAGTACTGTAAGTCATTTGACAAGACAGCAGTCTCAGGAATGAATAATGCAATAGGCTGATTTTACAACAGGCATCTTTCCAGTGCTGGATGGGGGAAAAATAAGCATTTCTAGCACAAAATGCCTTGTTACTAAAATACTGCATGCATACATCATCTTCTTTTCTAAAATATGTGTTGTTAATGAGTGGCCTACTTGCAGTCTAGACCAAGAGCGTTCTTACGACGCTGCTCCTCACAGATTGCAGGAAATGCAAATCAAACAGCTGCAGGCCATATGCTAGGAGTCACCGGGTTGCAAAGGATGAATAAACGTATAATACAACAAATGCACATCTGGACACACATAAACACGTAAAGCGGCAAATAATTTCAAACAATTAATATGCATCGTGTACATTATATTCCAGCGTATACATATACAGAGAACTAGGTTGTTTTGATTAATGACAAATTAACTGATTTGTTCATTCACAGCCTTCTTACAGTTAGGCTCTTGTGTCAACCAAGTTACTGCATTTCATGCAGCAAAGCGTATTAACGTCATTTATTATTAAGAAAAAAGCAAAATGAATCTAAATCTGACATTTGCTAGACTGAGTCAACATCTGCATTGGGATTTCTGTGATTTAAACCAGGTGTCAATGTGTTTAATCTTTAAAATAAAGTCTAAACATCTGAGAAGGATGCAGTAAGACCCTCCTTACACAACAGCCACTTCCCTCTAAGCACATTTCAACACGGATAACCCCACAGTTCAGCTGGTATACCTCTGTGGCTCACGGCTTCACACTTGCTGCGCCCCCGCGCCTATTCCCAGGTTATGACGTCCTTGTGGGAAATAAACAACCTCGGCCCCAACGGCCAGCTGTGATCCCGCTGGAAGATTCTGAGTCAAAGGCGGTATTACAGTGCTCGCGTCAGGCAGCTCCATCAAAGGCAGAATCCAAATACTCTCACATAGCATGAGACTGCACATCTTTCAGGGAGCAGACTTTAGACTATATTTGACCTGATTCACCCCACAAATACTGTGGAAATACTCTCATTCCACCTACCAAAGCAATGTCACCCAACCCAACAGCCCAATAATTTTTCAAACAACACATAAACATAAGCATACAAATAATGTTTGAAATACATATAAAGCTATGATAAACTGATATTGTCTGTCTACTGCAGAAATTCAGTGAAAAAAATGTATGTTATACCAATTTGCTTAAGGCCACAAGAACTAACATGCAACATTGTCCTTCACTCTTAATTTGTTAGATAAATACAAAATTAAACTTTTTTATTGACTTCTCACTTTTTGCGATTTAGTGAGCTGTTCGGAAACTTTTAAGATTCACTGACTTAATCGATGGTAAATGGCTTTTTAATGATCTGTTGCACTCATAATGTAGACAGCTTGGATGAAGCACCAGATTAGTGTTTAAACTGAATGACATGGGTCAAGGACACTTCGAGTTACAATCAAGAGCTGAAAATAAAGATGAAATCTTCATCTGTTATTAGCTAAATTAGCTCTGGCAAAGAAACCCCATGAGGAGCCAATAAATTTGCCTTGGAGATGACTGTGGATGACTGTGGAGGACAGTGGAGGACTGTGGATGACTGTGGAGGATTGTGGATGACTCTGGCGATGAAAACCACAAACTGTAGCGTGTAACACTAGTGTGATTTATTATCTCTGCTCCAACAAAGTGAATTAACAAAGCTTGAACTGTAAACAACTTCGAGGGGTGATACAGATACTTTTACAAGCGCAACAGAATTATTTATATGCTATTACAAGCAGAGTCAGAAGTAGTTACTAACCTTGGGTCTCTGCCAGTTAAAGGCCATATGAGTTTTTGCTGCCTGTTCTTCCGGATAGGTGGTGCCATGGGACTTTTCCCACCCTCTGATATTGTCATATTATACCTCTCTGATACCTGTAACACAAAAAATGAACTCCAGACGATATTGATCTGGGTGATTACATGTATAGTATAGTGCAGTATAGTGATGCTTTATTCATCCCCTTGGGGAAATCTCCTTTTCACCCATCCCATCTTGCTCTCCATGAGACACACAGATACATATACAGGTTAGAGCAAGCTTGAGGGTCACAGCACAAGGTCAGCCAGTATCCAGCAGCCCTACAGCTGGGGGTTAAGCGCCTCGCTCAGGGGTCGACCTACATATACTCGTTACAGTTGTTACAGTCTTTTTGTGTGTGTGTGGGGAGGAGGGGGAGGTGGGGCTTGTCTTGCATAACTTCACTACTGACTTGTCGCTGACTTCCAACTGGAAACTGACTGAAACACAATATATATCCCATATTGATGACATCACAAACCTGTACCTGTAATCCAGTCAGCAGATCCGCTTATACCATTCCTATTGATATACAATTCCTCCCCTAGGATTCCAAACAACATTAGGCATTCTGAGCATCATCGCGTTACAACTGAGAAGGACTGACTTTCCTCTAAATGTAGGGTTTCATTGCAGTACTACAGGACTTTTAATTTAATACGCCCCCATGTCTGACATACTGCATACTTGCTGATACCACCCCCCCCCCACCACTAATTCAAACACCACAAATGTATAGTTCATTTGCCTTCCCACTATTATGTATTACTGCTCACGAATTTCAGCCTGAATATTTATTTTTGCATGCATAATACTGCTGTTCATAAAGACATGAGGAAAATGATCTCTGAAATCTGAAGAATGACAGTGCTGATGCTGGGTGGCACAGTGGTTTAGAGCAGTTTTTCCCTTTCTGATCCTCGGGGACCCACAGACAGTCCATGTTTTTGCTTCTATTTACTACTGGGAGCTGGGAGGGAGCAAAAACGTACACTGTCTGTGGGTCCCTGAAAACTGGATTGGGAAACACTGGCTTAGAGGAAAGCACTGTGTTCGAGTCCTGTCCCCAGCTACATGCATGTGGAACTTGTATGTTCTCCTTGTGCCTTTAAGGGTTGCCTCTCGTAGTCTAAAAACACAAGGTTTGAGAACCTGCATTTCATACAGTGTGCGAATATGTGCCCTGTACTGGTCTGGCGTTCTGTCCAGTGCGTCCTCTGTCTAGTGATCTCTGCTTCCCACGATAAGCTGCAGGCTCTCCTTGACCAGGTACTGAATAAGAGGCATGGAAAATGGATGGATGTCATGGTATCATTTGAAAGATTTCCTAAGAGCATCTGACAGATCTTGTAATTACAACAGGCAGCTAATCCAATTTTCATAACACTCCACTGCAACACTAAACTTGCTAGAACCTTGCAAAAAAATGAGTTCAAGCCTATAGCCTATACAAAAGTATTTAAAATTAGCTGCTCCAGGCTCTATTTAACTAAAATTAGACTCATAGATTCTACGAGTTTAATCATAAATTCTACCAAACAAACTGATTTATATATAATGATGGAAAAAAGACCTACTCTGAATTTAGATGTGTTTGATGTTCACAAAGTGCTCATCAAGCCATAATAGTTGATAAAACTAACAAAAAAAACTCTGCACTTCTGAATTAATTTAGTAACTTGTGTCACCCTCTATAGCTATGGAATCTCAGATTAGATATTTCTTGTTAGAGTTTCTCAGACATGGCCTTGGAGGAATTCTGCTTCAACTGTGATGCTCCTGGTCTTTCCTGTAAGCTCAGCTCTATGTAGGTCCCTCTACGGCATCTCTTCGGGCTTCAGGTCTGGACTTTGATTTGGCTCTTCCATAGTCTTCAATTCCTTTTTCCCCCTGAAATTCTTTCTTAGATCTGCATGTGTATCTTGGATCATTGTCCTGCTGCATGACCCACTTTCAGCTCATCCGCAGATGGTGATCTCATATACTCCTCCAGAATCCTCAGCTATAGTGTGAAATTCATGGCAGAATCAATGACACCAATGCGTCCAGACCCTGAGGCACAAAAACAGATTCAAACCATCAACCCCCTTCCACAGCCATGCTTGACAGTGGGCATGATGTTTTGGTGAAATACACTGTTTGCTTTATGTTTAACATGACATTTTGCATTACAGCCATGGAATTCTGCTTTTAAACTTATCTGTCCACATCCTAGGTTTCAAGAGCTGTCTTGCATGCATAAAATGTGCAGTGTTTCTCTTGGCTATACTTCATCAATCTTTGCCTGGACTTATAAACCCCACTACCATGGCAAGAGTAGAAAAAACAGAATATTCAATGCAATGTTGGCAGTTCATTATGAGATCATGAATGGCTACAGTTTTTAATTCTATCCTTTTAAATGAAGATTGGGTATTTTAAAACATTGTTGAGTTAATCCTTCTTACCATAAAATGACTGATGTAATTTTGTAGAAACAATTCACTCTATTTTCCAATTCTTCAATACCAAACTTACAAACTTTAAGATACATTATAAAAGTAATTTCCCAAAACATAAGACTTTACAATATCCTATAGTATTCTAGCTGGTGTTCTAGCAAGACACATTTAACCCACACATCCATGCTAACAATTTCATAAAACCTTTCTCAATACACTACTGTAACAACAAAGTAACAATTATTATACAAATTTTCCACAAGCAATCTATAAAAATCCCCTATGCGATGGGCCATGAATCATGCCTAAACAATGAAAACAAATTATACAGGTTTGATATTCAGCATAATTTATTTTCAGTAAGTTGTCACTGTGAGGCATGCCCTGAATTCTGCATGAAGCCCGAATCGCATGTCTAATTATGTGTACCCTGTTCACCTCAAAATGCTGATGACTAATTCTTTTCTGTCAAGCATAAATTATTGCTTTTGCTTTTTGAAGTGACTCCTAGGTAACCATGGAATCTAAGCTATATATGAGGCATTCCTGCCTCTTAGTGAAGAGGGACTTGTCAGTCACACACTTAAATTACATTATTTATTGCCACACAGCAGATGTGTTTATCTAGTGCAGCCACCATAAGGTAACTGTAATTCACCGAAGCATGTGGAATACTTACTTGAAAACATAAAGTTCAGAGTTTAGTTTCAAACATCCTTCAGTTTTGATTTTAACCACACTTTAATGGGAGAGTCTCACTCTCCAGCGTTACCAAACTACCGTCCTGAGAGTTAACCATTAAACATTATCACCTAGTGGGCGGCACGATGGTGCAGTAGTTGGCACTGTTGCCTCCCACCTCTGGGACCAGCATTCGAGTCTCCGCCATGGTTCCATGTGTGTGGAGTTTGCATGAGCTTCCTATGTCATCATGGGGTTTCCTTCCAGAGTCCAAAAACACGCTAAGGTTAATCAGAATTGCCCATAGGTGTTCTTGTCTGAGTGTACCCTGTGATGGGTTGGCATCCCATCCTGGGTTATTTCCTGCCTTACACCCGTAGCCTTCAGCATGAGTTTCAAACCCCCCCACAACCCTGAATAAGACAAGTGGTTACAGAAGAGGGATGGATGGACATTATCACCGATGTGTAACATAAACTCACAGAATTCATCACATTCTTCCTATTTCATGGTAAAACAGTCCTGAACATCCATCCATCTATCCATTTTCTGTAACCGCTTATCCTATTTGGGGTAGCGAGGGGTCCGGAGCCAATCCTGGAGGCTGCAGGCGCAAGGCAGGGAACAATCCAGGATGGGATGCCAACCCATCACTGACAGTCCTGAACATCCAATACTGAAATGTAAGTACTTGGGCACAAGTGATTACTAATTGATTGTTGGCTATTTATTATTAGGTAATTATTTACAGTTACATCTTATACTAAAACCACTACATTGTTTCACAGCCCTCCCCACACACACATAACTTTTAAAAATTATATTACACAAGCCTAACTGTAATTCATATAATTACATTTTCCACTAAACTGGTAAGCAGGCCAAACAGGAACCCTCAGGGAAAAACAAACAGACGAAAAGATGCAACAAATGAGCGATTCCAGTGAAACGTGTGGTTCATTTAAATATTCATTTTCAGCAGTAGATCAGATCAGCACCTGCCAGTACAGCTCCAAGTGCTTGGAGAGGCAGTAGTTGCACTAACATGCTCTAATTTGAGATGTACCCCTTACTCCTGCCTGTCAGACTCCACACAGGGAGTCAAATCTATCATATGTAAAAGCATTTAGCAGTGTGAAATAACATTTCGGCCCTTCCGGTTTACATTGTATACCTCTGAATTCAGTGTTCATCCAAACAGGTGCGTATTGAAGCCACATTCAGTGACCTCTCTGTGTGGAGAGCTACATCAGAGCCAGCTTCTCCTTCCTCTGTTGGCATGCTCTGTGCCCTTGGGTCAGTCGCCCACTCTTCTAGGGTTGATCCGGCGAATGCAAAGAAGCCTCTGTCAGTTCCAGGTCACTTTTTTAGCAGGATGCCTGGGCATGTTCAGCAGAATCCATCCTAACTAATGATCCTATACTATACAGGTGATTTTGCCTGAGGGTCAGAAATCCCAGATTCAGCTGGAATAGGTTCAAAGGCTGCTGGCAGCAGAGAACAGTTCAAAATTTCAAACAAATCCTTTGTTACATCCTTGACTACATATATCTGTTCCCACCATTAGATGTGCAAATCAAAGCTTTTATGGGTGCGATATCGCAGAGTAATGATGCGAGCAAAATGCGAAGGAAGAAACTAGGCTATGTGAGACATTAAAATGTACCGCAATACGGGGTTTATATTAGACCCTATTTTGAAACAATTTTTAAGCACATCTGTGGTGTCACACTAGCCAGTCACAAATGCTCTACTTTCAATTATATGTCGATGGTACACATTTATATAATGCTTGTATATCAATACAATAAGATCAGGTTTTGAACATGTTCAGTATGTGGCTCATTAAAGCTGTGGAGGTAGTTTCATAGTTGTCATCCTTTACTGAATATGATTATTGAGAATGATGGGTCACGTTAAACTGAAAATAAAAATGTTACGCCACAAGCCTAATAGTGTTTTATACATCTGAATAAAAAAATTACACGACACGGGAAGTGTAAGTGTATATAATTTCCACAGGAACATTGCACACTAACATATATAATGGTAAAGCTGCTCTCAAACCACCCAGATATTTTTATCAGACTCTTTCTCTGTCCCACACTGGACACTGCTGTTATGAGTCACAAAGTATTTATTGTTGAAAATAACGATCCAGGCTCAGCGAGTTCAGAGTACTTCCCTTCACATAAGCCTCCACTTCCTGGCAGGCACTGTGTGCAGATCCCAGGCGATCCACACTGTAAGGAAGGTCCTCACATTATGCAAAAGGGCTGAAACTGTCAACTTCCTCCATAAGTCTCAAATCCCAGTTTACTTCAGATGTTTGTATTCAAAATGGTATTGAAATTGGAAAAATCTGCAATATAATTGTTCTCTTTCAGATGGAGGCTCAGGGAAATCCCATGTGAACTAAAAGCACTCTATTTAAGAACATGGACACCATTACAGACCCAGGAAATGCTGTACCTTGGCAAAAGTAGCTCTTTCCTGACCTCAAAGAAGGTTTACTCACAAGAAGGTAATATTATCGGTTTCTCTGTTCTCCCCGTGGACCATTAAAGCAGCACTGTCAGTGTGGCGTTGCATTGTGGGATAGCAAAGAGATACACACACACACACATACACACACAAACACACACAGGAAGGAAGCCTCAGCTGTGCTCTTTAATCACCCGTGCTGCTGTGCGGGTAGACGCTCCTGAGCGCTCTATCATTGTGATTCAATCTTGCCAGCCCCATTCCAGCTGCATCTCAAAGCAACGACGGAAATGGTAATTACAAAGTAACAAACAGAAATGCTCCATTCATATTTGCTAGCTTATGTTTCCTGTTAACTCCTAGGATTTTTCCACAGATTCCATTTAAGAATGGGCTGCTCAGTTGTGTTGCCTCTTGCGTTGATGCCTATAAATTTTATAACTCTTAGCGGAACAAATAATACTGTGACTTTTGAGGCAGAATGTATCACCTGTTGGCAGGGAGCACAGGAGCAGTCACTCGTACTGTGACACGCTGTCACGGCAAATACTATCAAAAATTCAGGGAGCTATCACCTTGGCAGTCACCTTCAAATTGCTTCAGCGAACTCGGAGATGCACTCGCATACATAATGCAAAAGTACAAGTTAATACCCAGGAACAACGTTTCCCATCTTTCTGCAAGATTGCATTGAACGGATTTTCAGCTAGCTAAAAAAAACCTATTTGAATATTCGGCTTATTTTAAATCCTACACTTTAGTAAGCAATGGAGATGTTTCGTTACGGATAGGGCAGGTGGGAAATCAAAGAAGGCATCATTTCTTGTTTCCGACAAATGCTTCACGGCATTTGTCATTTTCATTGTACTCCAAAGCATTGCTGAGTACATTATTAAAGTTATCCATCGTTAAACTAGAAGGCCTGCCAACGGATGCATTAAAAGCAGAAAGCAAATGATAACTTGATAACAAATGATAAAAGCTCCTTAGACTGTGTAAATCAACTTGTAATAAACCAGTATCTGCTTTACACATCACCCGTACGATAAGTCCGACCGTTTATTTAGTTTAAATAAAACAACAAATAATAAAACAAGCACTAATGTTTCCTCGCAGGGTAATAAATCACTGAAGCTTGCATACTGCCAAAGTACCTCCTAAGTATATTTCCATCATCTGTACTTCTCACGCTTCATGGGAAACTACGAATTAGAGACTGAAATATGTTCCATTTTACTATGAAAGCCATGACTGAGGAGCATAAATATAGCATGTTGGATGTGCCCAGCAAATAACACGTGCCTCACGGTTACTGCATCAGCTGCATCTACATCATCCCACCTCCAAATCAGCACCATCTTCCACCATTTTGACGTCCTGTGTGGGGGGTGGGATCGCTGGCAGCAGATAACAGCTGGATTAATCCCTCTAGGGCCCCCCTAGCTGACGAAAGCTCCACCGCACGCAGCAGCACTCAACGCTGAAGTTTTAAAATTTTAACGGCTGAAAGTAGGTTAAGTACAGGCATGCCAGTGAGCAGAATCTCCCCAACTACTATAACTACCTATATGCTCAGAGTGCACTGTGAAAATCCTGTGTGTGCCTGGGGAGAGATGCACACACGCATTACAAGGTTTTATCCACACAAAATACAACTGAGAAGTATAGTGGATGTACCATAACTGTTAGTGTACTGATACCATCTGTGTTGGAGCTATTGTGTATCCCTTGTGTATTTTACTTCTTCCATTCTGAATTCTAGATTCTATAGAATTCATCCTCATTTTGAAAATGTACTGGGGTCACTTCAACCCCAAAAATAACACAAGGGGTATATTATATTTTATACAGACTTTAAAAGGGGAAAATAATTTTACACAGCAAAAGCATAGTATTTGATGGATACTTAATATGCACCAATTTAATTTTCTTTCAATCCACCCAAAATTACTTGTACTACTATGCAAAACCATCCTTGCTTATAGCTGTGCGTTTTTGTCTGGGAAGGAACAAAAGGAATGATGGGAAATTCACTCTCTGAGTCATGTGAGCTGATGTGCGTCATGCAATATTAAACAACCCCATGTGATCTGGGCTTGGCTCGGTGGTGTTACCCAGCAGGACTAAAACCAGCCTCTGAGAAGAGCAGAGTCTCCACAGAATCATACGTACGCACTGTGCTGATGACATGTGGACTACGCACTATGACCTCACATTCAGCTCACCAAAACTGAACTTATCCACTGTTCATCACTCACTCAAGCGAATTATGAAAAAATCTAGACGGAATCTACAGAAAAACACAAAGCAGAAAATCATATGTGAAATGTGGGTGGCGTGTGGCTCTGCGGGCTAGGATTCGTGATCGGAAGCTCTCCGGTTAAAATCTTGCGATCAGCAGACTGACTTCACTTCCTAGAGCAAGGCCAATTCTTCCAAGGACTGGCTGACCCTGCTTTGGCAAATGTATGTTGCTTTGTATAACAGCATCCACTAAATTAAAAACACATATACTGCCATCCCGTACAGGGTGCATTGTACCCTGTGTTTCCAGGGTCGGGCTCCAGGCTTAGGTTGACCCAATACTGGATAAATAGGCATTAAAGATGGATGCATTAATAATAACAACAACAATGATAATAATTAGATATGGCCTCTGCTGTCACATTGGTCTCCCTTCCACAGACCAAAAAACAAGCAGGATGTTCCTCTGCCTCGTGCCCTGTGCTTCATGGGAAATGCTTCATCGCCTCTACCACTCTGTACTATGCGTGTGTGTGTGTGTGTCTGCATATATATATATATATATATATGTTATACAAGTGAACATATATATTTCCAGCACCATCTAAGGGCTTTATGCAACCAGACTCCAGTGCCACCCAAGGAAGGACCAGAAAAAGGTGTTAGAATGGTTATATAGCTCCTCCCCACCAAGGAGCGCCGGGTGCCCCAGCATAATGCCTGACATGGGCACGGAGTGCTAAAGGAGCAGACAGGGAACTCACAGAGCTGCTTAAAAGTAGGGAGAGACCCCTCCTATGGTCAGATACACCACCACGGCTCCGCATTTCCCCTTTACACACTGCATGTGCTGAAGAAAGCCTTCTGAAGTGCAATTATCGCACATAATGCAGAGAAGGCGTGATCCTCCTGGCTTAGAGCTAAAGGAACATACGCGATTATGAGCAAATTAGCGTAGCATGCAGCA
>JAAGVU020000039.1:8342736-8383559 GCA_011763525.2 Mormyrus iriodes
CAGAGTCTGCTCTTTCCCTAGGTAACACTGCATGCAGAGTCTGCTCTTTCCCTAGGTAACGCCACATGCAGAGTCTGCTCTTTTCCTTGGTAACGCCACATGCAGAGTCTGCACTTCCCTTTGGTAACGCCACATGCAGAGTCTGCTCTTCCCCTAGGTAACACTGCATGCAGAGTCTGCTCTTTCCCTAGGTAATGCCACATGCAGAGTCTGCACTTCCCTTTGGTAATGCCACATGCAGAGTCTGCTCTCAATGACGCCATACTTATTCTTGTTGAGTCTCAATAACAAGAAGGCCAAGGCCAATGATACAGATCAGTTTGCTTTCTAATTCCGGTTTCTGACCTTCACAAGATGTGAGGAAGGGGATATCTCATATGCATTCCCTGATAGCATTCTTTTTCATTTTCTACCCAAAAATACATTCATATATCATTAGAATTGATACTTGGATTTTTTCGGAACTGCCATCCACATTCACCCAGTACAGGATCAAGGGGAGCCGAATGAAAACCACAGGGGTCCAGTTAGGAATCTATCACACAGCACATGCTTGAACACATTTAGAGAGGCCAATCTGCATGCCTTTAGGCTGCAGGAGGACATCCGTCCAACATGTGAAACACGTGGGCAGAACGTGCAAACACCACACACACAGTGTAAGGTGGAGCCGAATCCCTGGCCCTGGAGGTCACACTGCCACCCGCTGAGTCACCCTGCTGACCTGCTTAACTTTTTCCCCATTTATCCATAAGACTGAGAGCAGGTTTCCACTTCCAGGTCAGCTGCCCCTGCAAGTCTTTTACTAAGTAAAGCCAGTCGTTTCTGAGAGCTTCATGCTGGTTGGACTGTGGATCATTTAAACCGTGCAAAACTGTATAGCTGTTGTAGGGAAGTGGCCTAATTCTCTTCGGTATGCATTTCTTGCATGTTTAACAAATCTGTGCATTATATGTTAACATAATTCTACAGAAAAGAGCTAAGTTCTTTAAGTTAAGTCTTGTTCCAATTGTATTTGGATAATTAGGCACCCATCCAGTGTCCATTGGTTTTATAATGGAATCATTATAATGTCATTGCACTAATTTGTTTGCTTAGTATTCCTGCTCTGCTAATTGTACTCAAAGTTCTATATGCTTGAACTTTCAGGTAGGGATATATTAGTGGCACGATATATTGGGTAACATTGTTATTGGCCAATGTTTGCTAAAAATAAAGACCTTGGCATCGGTCCTTCGTGTCAATCTTGATCAATACTTTTGTGTTACTAATAATGACTGGACTGTGTCCATTTAAAGTGCAAAACATAGAATTAATGAACTAATAAGTATAAGTATAAGGTCCTGTGTGTCAATCTTGGTCAATATTGCCAGCCGATATTCAGGCTTCAGAGATGAGCCGGTTATCGGTTATCGGTTATCAGTTATCGGTATCCGTAATACTAGACAAAAATATATTGGTTATCGGTATGGGTCAAAGTTTCCACGTTGGTGCCCCAGTACTTTCAATGTCTGCACAGATATTGTACAAGATTGTGGTATAGAGACCTGCCATATGACCAGGACAGAGGCAGAAGAGTGCGTCATAGAAAGGAGGCCCTAAGAATTGCCATACAAAACGGGGATGAATAACCCACTAAAAAATTCCTACTTAAAAGAAAAAGAACATTCTCAAATAAAACAACGCATGATTCATGCACCTAAAACATACCCTAGGCCCACACATAAAGCTGACATGCTAACATTACACTTTTTGTATCCGCTCAGCTGACCCTATATAAAATGCTAACAAATGAATTAGTCTAATCATGGCTGGCTGGGTTTTATTAATCGAGGAGTCTTTGGAAATTGAGCAGGTAATCAATTGCCATGCTACCACAAACGATGACTCAAGCTCAGCCGTGTTATTGCTGTGTGTGCCACTGGCTCAGGTTCCGTGAAATCGTCTAAGCCCATATATGGACAGCTAGCGATGTGCTCCAGGGTGAAATGGTATCTGTTTTCACTCAAATCCCTTCGCTTTTGGGGCAAGATCATGATGTCAGTCTTGTCCAGATTGCCCAACAATGGTCACGTTTGACAGGACTGTTCCAGGAGTGACATTTCGATAGCACATTTCTCTTACTCTGAGACTCTTTTCTAGCACTCAAGCTAATAAATCAGAGCCATCAATGGGACCACTGTGGTCCGGTTGTTACTATAAAACACATCTTTGGAAATGTCTGGAGGGTAAATGATAAATAAGGGAAGGGTAAAAAGACTTTGTTTTTCATGCCTATCGAAAAGTTGAACTGACACTGTAGTCTTTATCTGTCCTCAACAGATCCACGTCTCTCTCTCGTTCTCTTTCTTTCTTTTTCTCCTCCCTCTTTATTCATCTTTATTTCTCCACATCTTCAACCACCTCACATATGAAGTGCCTCTTCTGCTTTAGCTGGAACTGGAGATTGTCTATTTAGCAACCAGGAAATAACTTATTTTCTTAGTCATTAACCAATGACATCTCCTCTGGCTTATGTAGCGCTAGTATGTGAATGTCCCAGGTGTGCTGTTGGTGTACATATAGATATCCTTTTAACTCAGATTACCTTCTCCACGAAATGAAATTAATATTTGCCCTCAATTCACATAAAGTCATCCATGGAGATAACTGGAGAAATGATTGTGGTAACCTGAAATCTTTGATAGACTTCATGTTCCAGTCACACAAAGATAATTGTTCACATGAAGCAAATATGGTGAAATAATGAGGTTTAAATTTGACGTTTATTTAGCAAACCCGCAATCATGCTAAACGCAAATAATTGGGGTGACATTTTCAAACATTTTACAAACAATAGTAAATGCTCTTTCTGTCCTCTGACTAAAGGGCAAGAATTCTGTTATGTTTACCGTATAGCTTGACTTATACAACAGCGACGCTTTCCAATCCCTTAAAGCAGTCATACTGCTACTATACACAGATAGCTCCCACTTCTTGTGATGCGATGTTTTCGCAACTCTTCCTCCACATGGTAAACAATGAAACAAATAAATAAATAAAATTGTAAAATAAGGAGAACGCTAAAACTTAAATGCGAGTTCTCTTCTATGATTACCAATAAGCCTTTGGGGACCTATGACTGGACTTTGAATGACTTGTATGAATCTTGACTGTTGAATGAATCTTGCCACTATTGATTCAAGCAGCACTCATACAATGTCGTAATGTTATTTTACAAAAAAAAACCAAAAAAAAATACTGCTAAGTGTCTATTACTTTCTAAAAGATGAGTGAACTAGTTCTTGCTGGGTCCCATGGTACGTTGAATGTATAACCTATTTGTCAACCGTTTTAAAAGCCCTGTGCTGTGATTTTCTATCCCCGTGGTCTTGTTCAGGGCTGTAAAATAATTTAGGATGATTCTGAATTAATGATTTAGTCATTACACTTCATTCTGTAAGAGAAGGCAGCAGCTCCTTCGAGGTTTCACTTGAGCATGTGACTTGATGACACGCTTTAGGATAATCCACCTTGCATCTTCACTACACCATTGGCTTATAGTTAAGGTGCTCAACATATGAAACCATGTGAGCAGAACATCTCACACAGTGTATATGAGAAAAGCACAACAGTGAATGTCAGGGAGATTTTTCGAAGAATGTCCTAAATCTGGCCACAGGAATCATGTAAAATGCTAATGTTCTGAGGCAGGTAATTGAAGGTGTTTTACAAGACGAAGATTTTAAAGGAATTTGCAAATGGTGTTACACAGCAGTCTGACAGCCAGATGTATTGCCCTGTTAATCCTTGGTGAGGCACAGCGGCCAAAAGGTAGAGAGAAATGACAGAATAATGAGGAGATGAAGAAAAGTGAATATGAAGGAAATTAAACTGGCTAGCATAGGGAATTCTGAATGGAGATTCAGATAGCAGCAAGTCAACTGACCACAACGCAGGTGCTAAGGACAGTACACAGCAAATATCCCCCAGATTCATAGCATATATACACCCTTATACCTATAGTCCTTGTATTCACTGAGAGCTCCATCCAGCAGTGAGTCAGAACATACTCCAAGACTTCTCAAGCATCCAACAAACAGACAAACAAAGAAACACCATTTCAAACCAAAGGCAAATTCACAAGCAGGTAATAGCATTCAACAATTAAACAAACTAGCAAAAAAACATAGAATTGGCTTTTGGACTATTAGTGTGCTAGAAAAGCTAGAATTTCATACCTTTTTTTACTACTAATATAAAGAGTTATCATCTGATATTGATGTTGCTAGAGGTGCACAATGCAAAGGCCCAAAAAAGCATTTTCCATCAGCATATTAAATTACTATGAATGCAATTTCAGATTGTAGCTACTTTACCATATACATTACAGTGGTATCCTATACTGCAGCAAGTAGAAAATACGAACTGGAAAAGGTTTCCATATATACATAATTACTGAAACCGAAGACTATCGTTCATTCAAACAAAGAAATATACGTACAAGGATTGTGAGCCTGCAAGTGACAAACCCTACAGTCATTTTCTACACTTTACACTGGCATTTATTTCACTCCACAGCTATAAGCAAATGTAAATTGAGAATTTTTTTCCAGGGTCTCTAAATTGTATTGCTAGAGTCTTGTTGGCTTTAACTATTTCACCACCTCTAAATATTAAAACACCAGTTTGTTCATCTTAAGCAGATCTTATACTTCTTTGTAATTTCTAGGAATATTGTAACTGACTTAATTTTCATTATTCTGGGGCATTTTTGCATACTGGAACATCAGCACATGCCCCTTGAAATAATTAGCATTATTTAACATTCCTTTAACTAAAGTAGATTTCCAGGTTACTTCTTCCTTTTCCAGATTAAATAAAACAATCATGTTTCCTGCCTACAGTACTGTGCAAAAGTCTTAGGCAGTCAAAGAAAAGTTTAAAGCTATTCATCTTGGCATCTTGGCATTAATTGTACATTTGCTCAGAGGAAAAAAAAAAACAAAATTCAACATCACAACAATTAAAATTACAGCAAATTAACAATAACACAATAAAAACAAACAAGAATTTCTTTTGTTCTCCAAAAAATTGTTGATATCATGTTGGATGGCTAGATGAACACCGCTTCAGTTCCCAAACATCTCCTCCGGGGGCACCCCAGCCACAACATGTATTTGTTATGTTTCAGCTCTCTTAATTAATTTACTTAATTAGTTAAATAACACAGTGAGGTATTGATTAGCTAAGCATGGGGCGCTAGTGGTCTAGTCAAGAAATTTATGGGTATATTGGATAGTTACTGGGAATGCTGTGGTAACTTTAGGAGAGCTTTTGAAATGACTAAGCTGACACACTTTGAAAGACAAATTACCATAGTCTTACACCAACATGAAGATCATTTACACATCATTGTGACTGCACCATCCTGTATGTTTATAAAATGTATTCAGGTTTTCGTTCTGAGCCCACCTGGGTGCCAAAACCCACATCAGTGCATTGCTAATTAGTTTCCATAAGCTCTAAGTTGTATCACACAACCGCAATGCCACAGTATGCAAAATAATGCTTCAAAGGGTCTCCTGAAAACCATATGTGCGCCTCTTTCTTAGCGCTAGTGGACATGGCCATCTGGTTCCCTCAGACACAAATAGCTGATTTAATTAACAATGAAACTGCTTGTGGAATTCACAAACTCGATCAGATAAATCTAACTGGGAGCTCGCACAATCAATCCATAACCCACCTAAGCCAAAAGTTGACAGGCCCAACTTCATAAGGAGTAATAAGGGTTGCTACTGTGGCCAAACCCACAACAGAAAAATCATATGGAATCACTCTATCAGAAAATCTATTTTATACAAATCATGATGGATGAAGGGACATTTGCCGCTCTGAAATGTCATGGTACTTCGACCTGTAATTTTTTTTTAAGAAAGGCTAAAAGTGGGTCCTGTAAGTCAAAGATAAGTCCATTAGGGGTATATCTGTAATCCCTCAATGCAAGGGTGACTGCTTAAACAGCAGACAAAAAGATACGCAGGAGGATCCAGAGCTTGCCCCTAAATTGGCCCGGGATCCCTTTAGGCAGTATGTAGCGTATTCCTGCTGTCCATAATAGGGCCATCACTTTTTTCAAAAAACAAGTTCGAACAAATTTCAAATGTCAGGCAATATGTTTGAATATATTCGAATACCTGTGACCCCACCCCCCCCCCCAAAAAAAAGCCACACAAAATCATTCTTTTCAGCATTTTCTTAACAGCCCGTAAAATGTCACATTTCTATGGAGCCCCAAAGAGGTCAGGGTGGGAAAATAGTTTTTGAAATAGTTTTGCTTTCCCACGCAATACTTTTGCATTACTACTACGACTAATAACAATAAATAATAATAGATACTATATTCATCTCTGTGGAAAAATTCTCTTTTCACATCCCCCAATCTTGCTCTCCATGACAGCTTACCTGTGATGGGCAGCCATCTCTTGTGGCACCAGGGAGCTGGGGCTCAAGGGCCTTGCTCAAGGGCCCACAGAGGTGCCAAGGCCAGGCTTGAATCGGTGACCTCACGATCACAGGCACAGAGGCTTAGCCCATTGACTGTACTGAATATGGGGGACAATGTACATGTACGTTCAATAGCCCAGCTGTCTTGCTTGCAGTTACTGACGGTGAATGGACACAATGCAGATATTAATGAATATGTTTAAAAACACAGATATGAAACTTACACTGTGTGCATTGCCCTCCACAGTTTAATGCTTAAAGCAAACTTAACTGGGCGTATCGTTTAGGTTTATACTTATTAGTTCATTAATTCTATGTTTTGTACTTTAAATGGACACAGTACAGTCATTATTAGTAACACAAAAGTATTGCGAAGGCATGCAAAGCTATTTCAAGAAATATTTACCCACTGTGACCTTTTAGAGGCTCCAGGGACAGCAAACAACAAAATTACAACAAACGGTCTAATGCGTTTAAAGGCTACAGTAACACTTTAAAATTCAAATGGATTAATTATAGTTCGAATAAGAGTTTTTCGCATCATGTTCGAATGGATGTTTGAATATTGGTTAAAAAGTGGCAGCCCTAGTCCATAAGCAATTAAACAATTTACATGTTAAGCGGTCATGTATTCAGTAGGATGGAAAACAGGAATCGAGCACCTCTTTGGTGTATGCCGTCTTACAAACCAGTTGGCAACAAGTATCTGATATGCAAAAATGATAAAGATCAATTGAGGAGATTCTGTTATATCCTTGTGCCAAGTACTAAGTTATGCAGATTCTTACTACAGACGATTCCTCAGCTTAATTTCGATGCCAAAAACTGAGATGAGAGCTGAAATGAAGTTGAATTTGAATGGACAGCCATTATAAGGGCAATCTCTGGAAGGTCACTCACTTCAGTGCAATAAAAGTGGTGTTCAATTTTCATATAGCAATTCAAAAGCTGGTGTATTGTATTTGGTATAGACAATCACCCCACTTTGCTACCCCTCATCAACAGATTATAAGTCTGATCAACTGAGCTGGCCCAGAGTATCATATGAATACAGTCATAGAATTACACTGTTATTAGACCCAAACCAACATGCGAGTTACTTCTGGCTTTAAGCTACCCACCCCTTCACACCCACACGCCCGACCACACAAAAACACCCACATGAACTCACAAAACACACACAAGCACCTACAGCTGCCCTGATACGAACGAACACCAATGCAAAAATGCCTCCAAAGATACATACAAAATATACAAACATACACTATTAGGGATCCTGGCCACCTACAGCTAGCACCTACAGTAACTTTTTTGGCATCCCAATTGTAAATCCATCAATATGGAGCTGGTCCCCCCTTTGCAGCTATAACAGCTGCCACTCCTCTGGGAAGGCTTTCCACAAGGTTTTGGAGTGTCTGTGGGAATTTTTGCCCGTTCATCCAGAACAGAATTTGTGAGGTCAGACACTAATGTTGGACCTAAAGGCCTGGCTCACAATCTCAGTTTTAGTTCATCCCAAGGTCTTCCACCCCAAATTCACCCAGCCATGTCTTTATGGAACTTGCTTTATGCACTGGAGCACAGTCATGCTAAAACAGAAAAGTTCCCACGTCACAAAGTTCCCAGCTACACAAAGCTGGAAGCATAGAATTGTTTCAAATGTCTTGGTGTGCTGAAGCATTAAGAGTTCCCTTCACTGGAACTAAGGGGCCTAGACCACCTCATGCCATTATCCCTTTACCAAACTTTACAGTTGGCATAGTGCAGTCAGGAGTCCAGTGGCAGTGTGCTTTACACCATGCCATCCGACGTTTGGCATTGTGCTTTGTGAGGTGAGGCTTTCATGCAGCTGCTTGGCAATGGAAGCCCATTCAATGTAGCTCCCGACGCATAGTGTTTATGCTGGGGTTAAGATCCAGAGGAAGTTTGGAAATCTGCAGTTATTGAGTCAACAGAGCGTTGGCAACTTTAATGCAATGTGCCACAGCACTCGTCGACCCTGCTTTGTTACTTTACGTGGTCTGCCACTTCATTGCTGAGTTTCAGTTGTTCCTAAACACTTCCACTTTGCAATTACAGCACTTACAGTTGGAATATCTATTAGGGAAATGGCTTTTTACAAGGGTGACACAAATTCTCAGAATGACCCGTTCTTCCACAAATGTTTATAAACCTGACCGCATGGCTAGCTGCTTGATTTTATACACCCATGGCCCTGAATGAATCCCCTGAATTCAGAGATATGTCTATATAGTGAATCTAGGCCTATTTATCAGATGGTTTTACCTAAAGCAGTGTTAAACAGAGAAAGCAGGGTCAGCCAGTCCCTGGAGCA
This sequence comes from Mormyrus iriodes, assembly GCA_011763525.2. NCBI lineage: Eukaryota > Metazoa > Chordata > Actinopteri > Osteoglossiformes > Mormyridae > Mormyrus > Mormyrus iriodes. The sequence continues at coordinate 8,351,561 of JAAGVU020000039.1, forward strand.
TTTGGGGTTAAGGGCCTTACTGAAGGGCCCAACAGTGAAATCACTCTGTTGACCATGGGATTTGAACCAGTGACTTTCCGATAACAGACTTCTAACCTACAGAGCCACAAACCGGTCCAAGTAAATTCACAAATATTTAATATACAGTTCTATGATAAAACGCTATAGTTTTCACAGACACACCTACTGCTGGTTCACTCCCATGTTAAACACACATTCCTGTCACACATGCAGTAAATACTTTCTCTGTCCCTCTTTCCCCTTACAAGTTACAAGTACCCCCACATCCAGCATATACACTGACAACAGTCAACATTAAATCTTCCCAGAAAAACCTATCCAGCAAAAAATGACCTTGAAGCTCTTTTGATTTCAATAGGCAATGAGTACAGCATCATGCCAGAGAGCTCTGCGTACACGCCTGCGGCTTTGTGACTCTTCTCAAAGGCATGTTTTCAATGGGCCAGGGTTACATCTGCTTTCATTCTCACAGCCTAATTAAGACCTAATCAAGGAAAGTAAAGAAAGAAACTCAAAATATTCTCCGGACAAACATTTAAGACAAACTGGAATCCTTCCATTTCTGGCCAGTGTTGCACAGCTTGGAATGAAAAGTTCAAGCATGGTATCAAGTTATTTTTGGGTGACACTTGCATAAAAAAACATGAATGCCCTGCCAACTGAGCAAGTCTCCAGGGTGTACAGTTAGCCATGTCTCCATCTGGATGAGGTACACTGATGGTACAGAGCAACATAAAACAGGCACACAGCCCAGTCCCATTCCCTGAAACCAGGATATGGGTTACAGAATATAGATTATAGGTTACAGATCCTCTCGTTGTAACTGACCTGAATGGTATAAAATGTTCTTATATACCTCTGCCCTTGATTTCTGTGCCACAGTAGCACGGTCTCCACACAGACGGTGTACTATCCATGGTCCTGAAACATGTGTCTCCGTACGGGTTGTGATATAAAACAGTGTTTAAGAAGCTGTATTTGAGCTTGAAGATCCCATGTGGGAGGGAGTGTCTCATCGATACGGAAGGCATCTTACACTAACCCATAGGTTTAAATGTAATTATGATTCCCTCTGAGATTCACGATTTACTAAATGAACAAGCCCGCATCTTAAAGCGGGTTTAGTGTCCATGGATTTTTATGGTGTATATGTTTCATAGAAGTAGCTCTCTGTATCAGTCTCTCACACTCTCGCCCACACATTTAACTTGTTGCATGTACAGGAAATTCATTTTAAAACATCAAACGACAGATGTGTCCACATATTTAGAGTTGTAAACTCCTACTCACAGCACAACACCCCCAATGCAGTGCGGTCACGGTACAGCACCGGGCTGTTACTGCGTAATGCGTACAGATCAGACGGACGACTAAGATACACCACTGACAAGCCGTATTAATCCCAGTTCCTCCAACGTTTACTACCCACGTAAGGAAGAACAGTCACCAATAACAACATACAAATCCGAATATCATACAAACAACTTCGAATCATTTTTAGATGTTTAGATTTCACTGAAAGGGTTCAACTCTCAATAGGGATTTTTCGTTAGTCACAATATATAACGCAACGCACCCCTCGCCAAGTATTAATGGTTATGCAAATTAAAGAAGGAGTCCTTTTCGCTCTCAGATTCCAAAATAATATTTTCATTTGTGTTATAATCCATATATCCGTAATACAAGTGTATTCACAAAAATAAAACATATATGGTTTGCGAAGCTTATCATTTCTGTGACAGGTGAATAATATTTACTTCGACAGTTTAGTTGCAAATGGGCTCCCTTTAACTGTTTCCAGACAGATTGACACAGCTTTTAAGGCGAAAAAGCCGCCACCCTGTGTTCCAGATAAATCCTCTTGGAAAACACCATAAAGCTCCTTATACATAAATCTTCAGGCGTACATCAGCAAACCTCCACCTTACCTTGATAAGCGTTTTATCTACTGCGTCCTATCGAGATCTCACATTCTCCAAGCACGATTTTACTCCGGGGCATCCATCCTCTTCTCTTTTGAAAACAAAATGCGAACCGAGCGATGCTCATCCTTCTTGCAGCCCTCGCCGCAAACAGGGCTAAGACTTCCGTAGTTTTTCACAAGTGCAGTTGAGTTGAAATCGCCCTAAACCGGTTCCCTTGCCCACAAACGGCACAGTTTCTTCAACGGGTTAGTCGCCCTTTAGGATCCGCCAAATATTTTGTATAACGGGATTTGTTTTTATCCCGAGCAGTCTTCAGTCAGCATTCGCTATGATCTTGCACACTGAGGAACATCTCGTTTGTTTGTCTCATATAAAAAAACAAATATCAGCAAAGAGGAGCAAAAAAGAAAAGCAGATCTTTGAGATCATTTTTGACCAAACGAATTCAGATCCAAATCCAAGAAGGAGAAATAGACAAACCGGCAACCGCAGCGCATAAAACGTGAAAGCGGCATTTTAAGACACTTGCTGTGAGCGCCCCAGTGTTCAGACTGCACGGCAAGCCTGCACCCCGCATGCAGAAGAAACAGCCACACGCACACGTGTATACTCGTCCTCAGTCCTTTTGTAGCAGAAAGGTGCATGGAGGAATGTGCATTTGCATGAACTTTTTTTCCTAATATATTAAGACTTTCATTTCAGTTTATTGCTTATGCAGTAGAAACATCCAGATATTTGACACCGATTGGAACTGACTGTGCACTGGCGTGGATTAATAGACGAATTATTTCAATTAAGTGCAATTCAAGAGAGTTAATTTCATAGTTATTTTAATAGCTCCATTGTCTGGTGGAGGAACCACTTGGGACAAAGACGTTATCTGTATTATGAATATAGGTTTGAAGTTTAACAATATAGTACGTGATAATATTTATCATTCTGTGGGATGTGACATGTACTGCAAAGGATGGTGTGTATATGCAGTATTATTATGCAGGGGGGACACAGACCAATCCAATTATGATAGACTAATACAATTTTTTAGGGCCATGTCATTCATGGGCCCTTGGAATCTTCATAACTCCACGCCCAGTATATGCATGTGTTCCTGAGTATATGTATATTTAGCTGGACATCTCAATGGATTAGCATATTTTGATCTAAAGGAAGAAGTATTGTAAGCTCAATATCCAGGTGAATATATTTGCAAATCTGATTGTGTGTGAAGCCACCTCTGTGATAGTAATGCTTTGGCAGTAAATGCAAGGTAAGAGTTTGATGGGTCTGGGGATGACAGGCTTTTGCTAAATGGTTTATGTGTCACAAAACAGATATAATAAAAATACCTCACATCGCAGCCAGGCACAGCAACGTATATATATATATATATATATATATATGTATATATGTATATGTAAGTATATGTGTATGCATGTATATACATACATATATACTGTATGGCAGTCATGCTAATTGGCATCTAGAAGTTGTCTGTAGTGTGTGTGTGTGTGTGTGTTTATGTGTGTGTGTGCACCTTGTGATGCATCCCATCCAGGGCACACCTTTGCCTTGGCCCCTGTGCTGCCTTGGAAAAACTCCATGGTTCTTGTGACCTTGTCCAGGCTAAATGGTGGAAGATGAATGGATGAATATTGTTTTTAATTTTATCTCAGTGGACCTAGTAGGACAGAACTTCTAAATCCTGAGTGGGGAAAACCAAAGTAATGTGTATCTAATATGTGCTGCAGTGCAAACAGGTAGGCGGGTGTGTTTGGGGGCGGAAAAAGCGTGATGATCCCACTAAACCCTCCACGGCGCCACACAGATCGCTCTCCCGGTGAAACCACAAATTAGTTCCCTGCTGGACATATGACTCATCCTCATCTACAGTATGATTTTCGTGCTGTTTTTAGTAAATTGGTCATTGAGGAAGGGTGTCACAATGCAGACCGCAGAACGCTGACCCATACCTGCATCGTTAATCAGGATTCTACAAGACCTGACTGTCCTGGACAGTAAAATCCAGAGTGCATGAATTACAGTCAGTGGCATAGCTAGAATTTCTGGGCCCTCTGACGAAATGTCACCTTGCCCCGCCCAATAAAATTCACAATGTTATGTATTCAAAAGCCCCTGTAAAGTGCTACTCCTCCTGAATCTGCCAGGGAATCCATGCCCTTACTGTGTCTCGTTACGGTTAAAAATATTTTCGAAAAGGAACGCCAACTCGCTTCTACTGTGCCATTGAGAATACCACTTTTCTTGAAAATTCAGATTTAAAATAACCTAGACTTAGGCTGCATACAAAATCCACTGACAGTAATGAATCTATACACATTTATCATAATTGTGGAGTAGCGAGTGCTGTTTAATATCAACCTATTAACATATAAAGGTTGATGTAAATTGACCTGAAAGTCATTGTGTGGTGTGGTTTTAAATTTAGTCGTGGTGGGGGCAAACTGTGACCATTCTGTTGTCCTTGTGCCGCTTGGACACTGCCAAGGATTTCTTGGGAGGGAGTATACTGGCCAAGAGCATTTTTTCACTAAGCCCACCTGTTCCTTTGTCTCATTCTCTTATCCTGAGAAACCCACCTAGATAAGAGAATCTCGTCCCTTTTCCTGTGGTCGTGATTTGCTTGTTGTTCCTTTCACTAAAGGGGAAGATGTTATTTTTCACTGTCATTCTCTGTTAGCCCCCTTCCTGTCGCACCCATATAATCCTCCAATGGGATTCTCCATCCCTTTGTGTCACGGAGTTTTGTTCACTGGCCTAACTAAAGCTGTTTTCACAGCCACCTGATGACTGATTTTTCCTTTGCCTTTCAGCTTGCGGTAGACATTTTTAGACACGCTTCATCCATATAGTGTTTAAGCAGCACAGAGTAATTCTGCGGAATGCTGTAATGTGTGGACATAGACGCATATTGAAATGTCCAGCAGGCCTTCTCAGCAAATTTGTTTCCAGAAACGCAAACATCACATGCTGGTAGTGCTGATCATATCAGCTTAGTGACTCATTTCGTTCGTGATTATAGGGTGCCGTTTATTTATTTGATGTATGCTTTTTATTACTTGTGCTGTGCAGTGCTTCAAAAAACATCCTCATGATGACTTACAAATTAATGACTTAATTTCATTAATTAGATATTAAAGTCCATGATCCTAATCAGGATAAACAGTTAAATGATGGATGGATGGATGGATATACTGCTAAGTTTTTAAAAAATATTCTGTTGCATAAATAATGCACTAATAATAAATACATTTCAGAATATTTAAAAAGAAAAAATACTCCTAGACAAATACTAGTTAGTATGCTTCTCAGTTATGGAAAATCAATACATTTAAAAATATTAGGAATTCTCCCCAGCTATTTAGATTAGATATCTTGCTTTTTAATCACTCCATCTATTTTTCGTGGTGAATTAACAAATGGGCACATGGCAATCTATTTTCAGACTTTCTAAACAGAGGTAAATGGAAAATAGGACAAACCCAATTATCCATCTTCCACTACAGGGTCACCGGGATCTTGGAAATTCCTGCATGTCTTTCCTTAGCTACAGTCACAAATGAAATATATCTTAATGTTCAAGTTCACATAAGTGTGCATGAAGTTCTCTGACTACAAACGGCATCCGCCAGCAGCCCGGGTCTCCTGGTTCCGCGGGTGGGGGCAGATTGTATCTGTGAGGTGGCTGCCTCTGCATATTCCAGTCTCTTCCTCCTCTCTCTCATCTGCGTGAAATCGGTGACAAAGACAGAGCATGTCTTAATATGCGTTTTCACACAAGCTGCACGATTGATCTGTAATTTCCTACTTTGACATTTAATTGGATAACTTATTTAGTGTTGTCTCTTCATGATGATTGAATATCACCCTTAAAACGATACCAGATCGGTTTGTCAGTGTCACAGACCCTCAGCTGCACATAGATGTATTTGTGTAAGGACAGACAGTGCCAAGGTGACTGTGGAGTAAATTATTCTGCAGGTCTTACTTAGCAGGGCTGCTATCTTGTGTATAATTGCTGGTTATCTTATGGTAGATGATTGTGAGGCATATTGAATTGGTCCCCATGTCTCAGATCCTTGTGATTTGGATTTATCAATGTGTTCCCCTTCACTTTGCCCCCGGTCTCTGCCTCAGCAGGTTGGGCCTCTGTACCTGTGATTAGAAGGTTGTCGATTCAAATCCTGTGCTTGGCAGAATCGTCACATTGGCGTCAGGCCCTGGAGCAATGATCTTAGCCCCCCGAGATGCTCCAGGGCAGCCGAATGAATAACTAACCCTGTGCTCGGACCCCAAGCTTCTTCTTATCTGGGCGTGTGTCTCAAAGGAGAGCACGGTGGGATATGTGAAAAGGAGCATTGCAATGTGCCTGCACAAATGGCAAATAAGGCATTATTTCAGTGAACCTAACGTCAGCCCAAAGACCTTTAACCAGCCTCTAGCTTACTGCCACTTTTTATTCTCCCCTAGCATCAATACTGTACTTGTTTTCCATGACTTTTTATACATAATTTTGTTTGCTGAAACAAGCATCTTTTTCGCCATTCCTGGGAGGTGGACTCTGTACTTGCTACTGGACTGAGCATGGACCAATGACAGCCCGAATGTGGTTTAATTAATGACACTGACTGGGAGTGGAATGAGACAATTGTTTTGTGTTTCGCTGTAAATGGTTTGATTGTTATGGTGGCTCTGAAACTGCCTGTTTGATTGCAGTTCTCTGGTAGGTGACGAGTGTACTCTGCTTGGCAATTATGTTTATATGTTTATATGTTTATATGTACAGTGCTTTAATTAGTAATATATATGTTTATTTAAAGGCTTATTACTATAACATTTTCAGAAATTTGATGTAAAACCACAGACTTCTAAGAACCAGTCCATTGCTGCTGGTAGCTCTCTCTCGCTCTCTGACACAAACACACCCACACACACGTTCCGACACTCACACATTCAACCCAGCTGAGTGGAGGGACTTGTCTTCTGACCTCTTCTCTCCCGGAAACATCACCCCCACCCCCCATCCTTCATTCAGCACCACTGTTGTTTCCCTTTAATGGGACAGCTCTTCAAACAGTCACCATAGAACTGCTAGAGCTCTGCTTCCCTTTGTTTTAAAGGATTACTTCAAGTCTGCCATGCCCACGCTGGCAATCAACATTTTTTTAAGAGTTGCTATTGTCCCACCAAACCTTAAAAAAAATTATAATTTTAACAGCTCTGTGGTGTGTCAGAGTATGTCATTTGATCATCTAGATAACATTTTTATTGCTGTTTGCAAGGACGTGATAGGCATAATAGCAATACCACAGGTCCTAAGCCATTAATTGTGGCGGAGTCGCCTTTGATAAGCCAAAATGGTGGATGGTGCCTGTAAGGTATGAGCAGTCAGCACCAACAAATGCTGACCAAACTGCCATTAGCAGAGCATACTGGCAGGATGGCGCTGATTTGTGGCATCGCAGCCATGGAGCTTGGAGGACGCCAGCAGGGGCACCGCACCACACTTCTACAAACAGTTCAGTTTCCATCTGATTCACGAAGGCGTGAGGAGATGTAGCGAGGAGGTGGCAAGCGGCCCTTGTGTCTGGTGACTGTCTTCTTTGTAAACGCTGTGCTCAGTCTGCAGGCCTCTGTATTGTGCAGTTCCCACTCGTCCTGGGAGATGTTCCCTTTCAGGAGGAATGAAACACCGCATCATGAGAAGCACACTGTCTCGCATTATGAGCACTGGCTCATAATGAAATTAGTGCACCTGGTCCGTTCTCTGAAAATGGCCCCCACACCATTAAGAAGCAGAGGCTTTTAAATCCGGTATAGAGTTCCTTGGGCTATCGCCAGTTATGCTTCTATTTGTTGGATAGAACTATCCAAAAATGGGGATATTTTCTATTTTCAGCTCTGGGCCCTCAGTGCTGGAGCAGGTATCCCCACCACATACATAAGACCACAGGAGCTCTCATTGGGCAAAGGACTCCTTAACATTTTGCTTCTGAAAGCAAAAGCATTTTGACATATTTTGGTATATTACAAAACATGCAAAAACAATAAATGACATGAAGCATTACACCAAATCAAGTGATGCCTGCTAATTCTACATTCTCAATGAATGTCCTTACCCGTTCCTTCAGATAAATTTTAATGTACAGGAACAACATGACAATGGACTATTCTGGCTGCACAGCCAGGCAGACTGGCTTTTTTCTCATGGTATAAGCAGTAACCTAGAACTATGGAATCTGCATTTGATATCCTTTCCATACTGAGCAATGAATAAAGGGTGCTACAGTATACACACCAGGGGTGGCTGGTCCTTGGAGGTGGTACATCCTTTATTCATTATGAAACAAATAACTAAGAAATAACTCATTCCTATAATTTGTCATTTAAAAACACATTTCTCTCCTTTAGAAAAATTCACCATTGTAATACATAAAACGTATTATCCTTTTGCTTCTTCAATTTTTTTTTGCCACCAGCTGCCACTGATAAACAATTTGCTACTTGTACTAGTTTAATGTGATTTTGGAATGATGGTAAGCTTTCAAAACACTTCCTTCACATGTTACAAGTTCTTTTCAGGCTTTTTTTTACTGATTTACAATAAAAAACAGACCCCAGTCCATCACTTAATCTAACTACAGTACAACACTAGCATGGAAAAAATGGCTGTGTTACAATAAGATGCAGAAAATATGGTCACTACAACCAGTACAAGGACCTACAGGAACAATGACAGAAATTTTAATGTGCCTTTTTGCATGTGCCAGGAACAGAAAAAACCTGATAAATAGCTCATAGTTTCTCAGTATCTCACCTTAAATGCACCCAACCTTTTTTCCAGCCTTTAAAATTAGCATGGCAAGGTCGTTTCCATAACAAGCCTTGAGTGGACCAATGGGCAGGGTGATGCCGGCTGAAGGACAAACACATATTTACAAAACTTGTCAGGACCGGCTGGGACAGAAACTCGGAGACCCCGAAGTTGGAGAACGAAGGTTTTATTAAATGGATGAGGCAGACAGGACAGTACTGGAATCTTCAGGCTTTTCTTGTGGTTGCGGTCACAGGTTCAAAAGGGTCAAAAGGCAGGGGGATCAATCCTACAGAGGCATGGAGAAAAAGGGAGTGAACACAGGACGTTAGTCTGAAGGTCAGGGGAACAAGGAAGGGCAGGAACAGGTAAGGCAGGCAGGGATGGGAACAGATGCAGGACAAGTCCGAAACGCTCAGTAAGGCTCACGGAAAAGCAACAATACTTCAGACTGAGCGCGAGAGCAGAGGGGTTAATGAAGGAAGCGAGGCAGGTGTAGGTGCTAATAGGCACTAATTGGTCGGCCCCTCCCTGAGGAACATGGCACAACTGACCCAAAATCATATTATCACATAGCGTAGTACTAAATATTCTAGTGTTGCTCCAGGAAAGGCAAGGCAAATTTATTTATAAAGCACATTTAAAACAGCAGACGCTGACCAAAATGCTGTTCAACAGTGATTCACAACTAGAATCTAAGAAGTACAGAGCAATTAAAAGGATAACTGAAATATATAATAATAACAATAAAGTGCAAAATAATCAAATTAAAAACAAACATAACGTTCAAAAGTGAAAAGAAAAGAACATTAACAGACTAGCAGGCATATGCTAAAGACACTATAACATATTCAATGGTTCATAAAGAAATGTGCGTTTAAACCTAATTAATATCTTTCAATAAACTATCAAGGAATGTGAAAACATATTCCATATTACAGGCCTGCACTCTCTATAAATCTCATTTTTACAAGACTTTAAGTGAAGTGGAGGGAAAAGCATGATGACATATTACTGTGAAACCTGGGCTTTGAATCAGTTCATATCCACTCTGCAATATCAAATGGTTTATCCAGATTTTACTACACTATATTTAATTCATGTTGTACGATTCTTAGGTGTTGCAGGGGCTTAGTGTAGCCTCACACCTCCAGTGCTGGGGGTGGAGTCCTGTCCAGGCGCTGTGTGAGTGCACGTTGCATGTTCTTCACCTATCTGTGTGGGCTTTCTCTGGCTACTTCAAATTCCTCCCACAGTTTGAAAACTTGCATTTTAGAAGAACTGCCACCTGTAAGTGTCCATGGAGTGTGTGCCCTGTGCATCCTGGGGTACAGTCCAGGCTCAGTGGAACCCGGTTCTGTATGAATGCTTATGGATGGATGGAAGGCTCTTTCAGCTTAGTGGAAGCACATGTTTTGCCACCACAGACTGATAGTTGTATTGGGATCCCCTGCGTTCTTGACATCGAGGAGCTGTGTAGCAGACAAAATCTACCCTTGTTATAAGCTAAAACAGGAGTGGACTCGAGTTATTGTGTTTTTCATTATGTAACAGCAATATTACTGCTCTGAAGAGCAGAAACACCCACATGAGTGGTTCCTGTTGCCGAACATTCCTGTGCCCCTATCCTCAACACAGGAATGGCGTAAACCTCCAGAGGAGTACCGCTAACAATATGCTCGGCCCGACTCCTGAGAAAAAAGATACAATTTATTTGACAATCACTTAAGCTAAAGTATATGGAGGTTCAGCAATGATTGATAGCACACGATGACTGAGAGCAGTGGCAATCTGCAAATTGCAGAAGAACTGGAAGAATGCAGGAATGATTACAAATGCTGCGATACCAAGAGCCATAGCTTCCAGGCAGCTCACAAGGTAGCGGTCTTGTCTCACATTTCCAGGGTTCAGAGTTCCAACGTCACTCTCACTCTGTGTGCGAGAAGTCTGCATGTTCTCTCCATCCAGGGTGCCTCCTTTCTTGGACTCTATGCTGCCTGGGATATGCCCCAGGCCCTCTGCCACCCTGCACTTGGTAAGTTGTGGTGGAAAATGATGAACTATATGTTAAAGATGGCAATCTGTATTCATGGAGCATGCAGTCCGTGTTGATTTAATCTGTCCTTTGCAGTGGTTCTTTATCTACTTCCACCACTAACTTGCACTTCCAGGGCAATGAAATCTAAAAAATTTAAAAAAATTCCATTATTATCACTACCATGTCATCATGTACATGTGTTTTCTTACATGCATGTCTGCCAACACAATCACAAATGTACCAAAGTGAAAACATACGAAGATTTTTTTTGAGAAGATAAGGCAGCCTGCACACCATACAAACACATACAAGTTGCATCATTTCACATTGCAGCGAAATATAATAACGTATTCAGGATGATGGAACAGTAGTACTTCTGAAGGTAAGGCATGTTTTGCTGTGAAGTACAGCTTACTAGAGCCTTACAAAATGCTAGTGGCTCTGATTACGGAACCAGAAAGCAGCTAGGATGTGTTTCCAACCATACAGATGAATCAATATATTCATTCCATGAAATGTCAGTGGGGGAAATATAGAGATATGATCTACAGACAAGAAATGCAGGAAAGGACCAAGGAGATCAAGAAGGAGATGAGATCTGACTAACCTTTTCACATAAGAGACCCAGGAGGAAAGGATCCGCTTACTGAAGTTCTGCAAATTGATTAAGATTGAGGTGATTAATAAATAATGACCAAGAGAACCTGAAACTCTAACGGAGGCAGGTAGTGGAGGCATTTGACCCATTCAGCATTGTACCATATCTTTTTCCTTTTTGATTCTTGATTCCGTCTACAAAGTATTTTGAGTTGTGCCCTTCCCAACCCAGGGGTATGCTGCTATACAACATACAAAAACTTATCCCAAAAAGATGCTGAATGGTTATGATTGAAAAGAATGTTCCTTATGCACCGAAATAAGGTTTTGGAGGGGAGACATTTGCCTACAAGACAAGGCAGGTTAGATGTGGGATGCTTGAGCTGTGGGTGATGGTGAGTTGCTTAAACTGAAGTAATGACTCACAACACAGAGGGAATGTAACAGTAGGCCACTCCTGCTTATGTGGGAACATCAGTCACAGAGGAAGCAAAAGTTGCTGTAGTGAAAAGACCATGAGGTAGGTGTCTCTAAGGTTGTAAATGGAACGTACATCATCTTATATACGATGCACTTAATTATATACTACATACTATACACTTATTGCTTCTGACATGCCTTGGTGAACCTTTGTGAGTCTTAAGACCTTTTTATGATCGGGCTCAATCTAGACACTGATTGCTGTAGTCGAAACAGGTGCACATTGCACTAAATGGCATGAACAGACCCTTCAACCCTGCATCACAAATTACAGCTGACAGGCCGCAGGTGTTCGCTTCATCACACACAACATCCCCCCAATGTTACTGTGACCTTGTCACCTTGCGATAACGTTACTGAGTTAGAGGCAGAGTAACAGAATGCATCTGAAATAAATAACTGAGGTGCGGTTCGACTTGATGAGGTTACCATGGACCCTGGTGCCAGTGTAAAATCACACGCCGGCTTTTCCAAGGAAGTTGAAATGCATTTGCTGCGCTTTTATTAATATTTGGATGACAAATTTAAACGGCAGAGAACGGAGAGTTCTCCAGCATGGGGACACAAAGTAGAAAATTTCAAAGTTTTCACTGTTAGAGGGACCAAGACTGTATAGCAGCAATAATCCAGGCTGCAGCCGAGAATAGAAAATACATCTTGACAAGCCACATGATCTCAGTCTCGCACATTGTCTCTCATTATAGGCGACATATGTTTGACAGAAAAAGTTTGATTATGTGCTTATTTCATTTGGCCTAGTTGGGCTGAAGAAGTGGAACAAAATAAGGAGATAACAAGGATTCCCTGTCTGAAGAGCACAGATTTCAGCATATTTTGACAATTTCTCTTTAATTCACTGCCATCGCCTGATCTAATACGCAATTGGCATTTTGAAAGTGCTAAATGAAAAAGGTGCACTGAGCCAAAAACGGCAAATTTACCATCACTTGCTGGTGGGGAGGGGGATGTGCAAGACGAAAAAGAATAAAGTAGGACAGAAAAGCATGGAGAAGAAAAGAGAGAACTGCTGGTCTAGGATGAGACTGGTGGCTGGGGGGGCAGCATGTATTTAAGATTTATGGTTTAAAGACATTGATCCATTATTTTTTTTACTTGCCAGAATTCTCTTTCACTGTCTGGCTTAATTAGTGAGGCTGCTCTTTTCAGGCAGCTTATTCTGCATAACTTTTTCTTTTTTAACTTTCTTTTCCTGATGTTCTCACCCCCCGCCCCAGAAGAATACTCTCCCTTCCTGTCAGGAACAAAGTCATAAAACATCCAGACGATGGAACCACTGCTTTTCTGTTTACTACAGCTTACTCATTTATAGAGCCAGTAAGTATCAGTGATGATGTGGTTACGTTGGGTATGTATCATTATGTATGTGCTTATTAAGACTGCTTCCCTTCAATGCTTAATACTTGCTGTAACATCAACATTAGAAACAGACTCAGTTAATGAGACAGGGGCATAACTGATAGACTGAGAAGCAATTAAATCTGTGTTCGTTTGGAGTCAAAACAAGCAAACACAGCATTGCCAGTGATGCCGCTTGATATGCTTATATATCTTCTGAAGGGGTATCTTCTGGCTGCAGGCTCCCCTCATCTCTGTCTGTGTCTGCATGTAATTGTTCTCCAGCCATAATGTCGGCCTGCAGGCTACAGGTAGGCGTGGCACAGCTGAGAATGAAATTGATTGATTTACAAAAGACTGGATCGGGGGGGCACACCCAAACCCACTAGAACACCTCCCCCCCTAGATGGTCCAGCCGGTGTTTTTACCCTTGTTATCGTGAACCTGCATGCATGCCGCCCCCCCCCCCCAAAACCCTTAGCTTTTCATTGTTTATCAGATTCTAGCATTCTGGCTTGTCTTTCTTCAGGCTTACTTTTCTGTTTGACATGAGAAACAGAAACACATAATTTATCATTGTTCTGTGAGCGTGAGCATACAGATTGGCTGTTTGCAACTAGTGACCTTCTCCGAGGTCGTCACACTGAAGTGACTGGCGATTAAACGACGCGACTCAGATTGAAGAGCGCTCCAGATAATGGGCCAACTGGCTCTTGTGGCTAAATCTAACCTCTTTGGGAGCAGGCCCTGCCCAGAAGGTAGAGAAGGCTGCAAAAGTGAGCGTCTCAGTGTCTGCAGGTGAGCTTCTGCATCAGGCACCATTAAAAATGTCCTCTGTGGGTCATTAGACTCATTATCTATAGCTGATATATCTGTACTGGTATATACATATACAGTGACTGCATGGCACTAACAATGAATAGCAATGAACAATGAATTCTAAAGTCACAGAAATGAACAACGAACAATGAATCCTAAAGTCACAGAAATGAACAATGAACAATGGATCCTATAGTCACAGAAATGTTTCTGCACTGAACTGAATTATAGTAAATTAATGCATCATGTGTTAAATTGTATTATTCATGATGATATACAAACATGGAATTCTAATAAATGTCTTGAATAGCTAGTAATATAAAACCTGTAGCGTATTTGCTGTTTTCCAGCTGCTGCAGGGCCTGTGTTATGTTCTTTACCAGAGTATTCCCTGGCATTTGCAGAGGTGAGCAGAAGAGGCCCCTTTCCAGTTGTACTCTATCAGTTTCGGTCCAGTAGAGTTGTTCATACAGAATGTGCTTCTTCATTAATCATTGGATGGTTTTTCAACCCTCACAGTGGGCTCACTCACTAGGATAGCCATGAAAAAAACAATATACAGCCAAGCCTATCCTCTTCTTATTCTGGGTGGACGTGTGTGTGTGTTTATGCTACCTAAAGGTGCTCACAGTTTCAAGTCTGATTTTTCAGGTTTTTTTTAGCTCATTATTAATCATTATTGTTTACATAAAGCGTGTATTTTTCATTTTACCACAACAACTCTGGAAAAGCATTTAATCTTACTGGAGATACAGGTCAATGACTCATTTTGTAGCAGACAGACACCTGCGATGTTTCTTTAAGTACACACTGAGGCCTGGTTTTAGAAAACATTTAAATAAGTAAATGCTAGCTTTGAAGCCCGGCCTTTACTTTGTGGTATTGCATTTTATGTCATGATTCTATGGCTTGAAAGTGAAATAAAAAAAAATCCACCTTTTAATCCCAAAACCTGCTTTAAATACACTAAAGTAGACTATTTCATCACAGCAATTCTTCCAATATCCACTTCATAATTATTTACATAATTTTTCTGTATTTTGACATAAAAATCTAAATAGGAACAAAGAAGTAAGAATGCAAAGTACGTACTGAGATTGTTTAATTTCTGTTCTACAATGTAACACCTAGCTTTTGTTCCCATGTCCACATGTCCTTAAACTCCAATATCTCTCTGGTGCAGCGTCTGCTGTTTCACATGCACTGCGCGTAAGCTCCTTCAACACCTACCTTTCCCAGCATCGGCTGGAAAATCCCAAGTGTACAGATAGCACCATGTCCGTGGCTCATGCCTTGGCTTCCGAATGCTTCTGTCCACTGTGATCTTCTTTCTCCTTTTCCCAGCTAGTCCAGAGGCAAAGAGAAGGAATGATGTAACGATCATTTTTAATTTGTATAGCTATGTTCTCTACGCAGATTACCCAGATGCCATGGCTCTCAATCTCAAACAAGGAGAGGATACAAAGGGTTCCTGTATCCATGATATGGAAAATGACAGCAGTATTACCGACAACAGCAAGACGTTCCTTATACTAACTGTAAACCTGACTAAATCACTCGTAAGATGTACAGGAGCAAGCACTATTAAACTTTTATAACTATATAATTATAACTAACTTCTCCATGATTTAGTTAACAATGTAACACTTTACTTCAGGCCATGTTGGCAACACTTTACTTAAGATCATGTTTTTAGTAATTTATAAACACATTTGTGTTAACCACGCTTATTATGCATTATACCATTATCCATTATCCACGTCTTAAGAAGCTTTCATGTATAATGCACTACAGGTACCTTCATAATGCAATACAAAGCATCCTTAATGCTTATGCCGACCATTATAATACATTATAAAGGTGTCTATAGTGCATTATAGATGAGAGCTTCATAAAGCAGTCATAATGCATAATACACATGGTTATAATGTGTTATGCCTTTTGATAAATATTTATATCGATGTTTATAATGCTTTATGAATGCATTATTATTTGTTATGAATGTGTTTATAAACTCTTAAAAACATGACCCTATGTAAAGTGGTATGAAACACACAGCATTTCAAGTATTAGTCTTTCTCTAATATATGCGTTTTTCTATTTTTTTACATCTTTTTTTCATGCAATATTTATACGGCTATGGTAACTGAATATAGACAGGACTAATTCGTCTGTAACATCTGAGAATGTACTAATATTGCCTTTTTATACAACCCTTATACATACAATTGTCATTTGCTAACTTGCTCAAATTTCTCTGAGGAAATATTTAAGTCCTCTGTGAGCATATCCATTTCCCTCTCTGACAGTGTCCATACTTTGCTCCTAATTAGATTAAACTGTAAATTTGATCATCAAGAACGTGCAATGACTCAAGGATGTCTGAACTTGATGAAAGACAGAACAATTATTAGTCTATTAGCCACTGGGAAAAGTAACACCCGTATAATCAATCATCTTTTTATATTTAAATTAAACTCAATTTCAAGATCTATAGCTATGTAATGGTGTGGAGAGATTTCAGTTTCCTAATTCTTTTAAACCCCATATTCATCCACAAATTTAACTTATATCCACTATAGCCTCAGAGCAATTCAGAAATATGATTTTTTTGCGACGGCTGATAATTTCTGTAAGTCATTAAGAACCCTTCTCCTGTCAGATCAAAGGTCATCAATGTCCAATGACAAGTGAAACATTGTGAAACTTGTTTTTATTCTATAATTAAGTTAAAGTTGTTTAAAATTGTGGTAGAAGTTGGGATCAGTGACAGAATATGGCATGCCTAACAGGAAATATTTAACTCTCTGAAATATATGGCATGAATACTGAAACTTATACGATGAAATTGGATATAGATAAAATAAAACCTGGTATAT
Organism: Mormyrus iriodes; assembly: GCA_011763525.2. Taxonomy (NCBI): domain Eukaryota; kingdom Metazoa; phylum Chordata; class Actinopteri; order Osteoglossiformes; family Mormyridae; genus Mormyrus; species Mormyrus iriodes. Next base: position 8,368,508 of record JAAGVU020000039.1, read on the forward strand.
ATACAATGAAAATGGTTTCTATATATATATACACACACACACACACACACACACACACATGCAATGAAACCAGACATATGTGCATTGAATGCTCATGACAATCATACATTGGACGATTTAATAAGTAACTCAGGAAACAGTTGAATAAAGATCTGCAATCTGCAATCTCTCAAAAATGGAAGTGTTTCCACAGTTTTGGCCACTAGTGTATATATATTATATATACAAACATGCACGCACATTCATCCATATTCATGGTTATTTTTGTACAAGATATTGTCATTTTGTTCAGTTCACCACTACAAAATGGAACATCTTCTTCCTTAAAAAACTACAAATAAATAGATAAATGCAGGACAGTTACTTTGGTATTCAGTGATAAAAAGGTCAAATCAGTATGACTTCATCCAATAGGAAGACCGTAATCACATCAAAAATTTCCTCTTGCCCTCAGGCTGACTTTGGGACTCATCTGACCCTTTGGATCCGCTCCTGAAGTGTTAGCAATAAAATCAAAGCAATAGCTGCCACATCATAAAGATAGCTTCATGCAAATTGTTCCCTGATTTGATTTAACGCCAGACTACAAATAAATTGGATGTCTGATTGTCAAAAGGCTGTTTAAGTATTCCTAACGCTGATGCTGCTTGATCTGTTCCAGGAGGAGAGAAAGGCTGAAAGTAAACATCTATCTCAGTCCACACAGCTGCCTGGCTGAGTGCTGTTAGGTTCCTTGAATAACAGTGATTTTCCGAAGCGCAGGATGAGGTATTGTCAATGCTGTTTCACGATTGCTTCAGTGCAAGACCACGAATGACCACTTGCCGTGACAGTCCAGTTAGAGTTATTGAATATAAGATTTAGTACCAGTGGACTTGATGCTAACATAAAACTGTGCAGAGAGAACAGTTAGTCCATATTAAAATAATCACCAAGCAGGCTATGCAGTCGGTGGCATGGTGAACAAGTAAGCAGTACTGTTATCTCACTCAGTGTGTGTGTGGGTTATGTATATATTACACTGTGGGGAACAAATGTCCCCACAATGTGATAAATGTTATTTTTTTGCTATTTTGGCATTGTGGGGACTACGTTTTCAGTCCCCACAAGGGGAAACTCAATTTTAGAAAAATCTGTGACTGCAATCAAAAAACTAAAAATACCAAAAGTCTTGTATTTTGTTTGGTTACTTATAATTAATTAGGTTAGAGCTGGATAGGGGTATATATATGTGTGTGTGTGTGTGTGTGTGTGTGTTTGTGCACCAGAATAAGTGACTAGAAGATCGTTGAGCACCACACATTACTGTATGTTGTTCAATCCTGATACCCACATAAATCAAACCATGCATATCGTCGAGAATAATGTTCAATTTAGAACACGATGATACACAATTTGTATGTGCTATATAAAATGCAGTCATGTTACTGTAAGACCAGTTCTTTGTTTAGCATATAATATACATGCAGAGCACTTAATACAAAGCAATGTCTTTCTTTCAGAAAATTGGAACTGTAATTTATGGAAATCTACTCTGACTTTGTGAAAATCTGTTACTGAATTTGTCTGTTTCATACAACCTATCATTTAATCAACAACTCTCCAAGTCCCTAGAGTTCTACCAGTTACTTTAATGTTACTTAACTGTGACTGTCATCAATTTTAATGTGACTTTCAGGTATCCAGTTATAATAAATGCAAACTAACTTTAATTTTAAGAAATCCTAATTATAGTACATTATTTTATAATGGATGGATGGATAGATGGATGGATAGATAGATGGATGAATGGATAGATGGATGAATGGATAATAATTTAATTGCAACTGCAGTGAAACATATGAGAAGTTTCTGCTCAGTGAAGGGAACAGGAAAATAGATAGAACATAAAGAATGTAGAGAGGCTAGCCATGAAAAAAACAATATACAGCCAAGCCTATCCTCTTCTTATTCTGGGTGTACAGTAGAGAGGCTAGTTTAGTCATCTCCGGCTCATGAAAGCTTTCTAAAACTATCTGAGGACTGTAGCAGAGGGTGCAAGGCTGGGCTACACCCTGGATGGGATGTACTGGAAAACCAAATAAAATTAGTTTTGAATAGGGAAATTATTGAAGAATTATTGAACTAAATAACCCTATTTTATTTAAAGTATACAGAATGTGGCAAATCAATGCTCTGTACATGCAACATTGTTCAAGATGCATATTTCAGATCTCAGCATTTAATTTCCAAAAACTTTAGCGTCTTTGTTAGCATTGCGTGGAAATATACGCCACAAACAGAAAATTTCCATCCACCAGCAATATTCAAACATTCATTTGTTGAACATTCCTTGTTTTCTTGTCTGTTAAAAAAAGACACACTATCACTCACAACAGTAGTGCAACTAAAAGTACCCATCAATTGTATTTATTTTATGCAAATTTTACAGTTTACGCAGCAAACTAAATAACAATCCAAATTTTAAATGACACTTTATTTTAAGATTTGCTAGGGGCATAGTCCGGAAACTTATAAACCTAAAAAAGATTTTAAAAGAATTAAGGGGATGACACAGCAGTCAGTAATATGGTGTGCTATATGACCTTATGGAAATTTGGATTGGTCTGAATGGTATAATGCTGTAACACAAGGCTAAATTTCTGTCCTGTTCATCGGCGCTGTTCAACTCCATAAACATGCACCATAAAATACTTGGCGTTTTTGGCAGATTATTTAAGACGGTGATGTTCATACTTCAGATGACCAAGTATCCTTGTATTGTATCTTACATAATGTCCTTGCTGCAGCCCTATTTTACACAGCTTATTTTCAGCACAGATTTCATGTGGAATTTAAACGCAGAGCTGCTAAATCAGCCTTGGAGAGAAGATGAATCAGAACATGGAGACAAATGGAGAGGATGGCAGCTTCCTGATGTCGTCCTCAAGCCGATAATAAACCATGGCGTTGGAATCTTCATCTCCACATACTGGCCCTGGGGACTATGTTTACCTAAAATGACTCCAGTCGAAATGGTGCTTTTAAACATCGCTTCGCAATACTTCAGTAGTGTTCAGGTAAATGTGGTGTAATTGATTGTGACACCAAAAAATCTTCTGCTAACAGGCAATTTAAAAAGTCATTCCCTTTTCTCAACACAGTTATTTAAATATCAGTTTTGGCATCTTACAATAATATCAACTCATCATTAATAAGCAAGTTCTCCTATTGTATATAAATAAATTCTGAATGATGTGAGATTGCATTAATATTGTTGTTTTTCCACATCATTAGATCTAGTGGAGGTGTGTGGCTCTGCGGGTTAGGTGAGACAGGAAGATTGCCCATTCAAATCCCAGGATCGGCAGAGTGATGTCACTATTGGGCCCTTGAGCAAGGCCCTTAACCCCAGTTGCTTTGGGGACAATGTCTATAACTCATTCAACAACAGCGATTGCTAAATAAATGTAATGTAATGCAATGTATTTAAAAGAAATCTAAGAAATTTAAGAAAAAAAATCTCAGCACGTTCTTGTTAGTTTTCTGATTGCCTGCATAACTGAGCTTGAATGTAAAAGACTTTGACTGGCTGTTATTTATGCTTCGTTATATGGATTTTTGCAACACTGCTTTAGAAATAAAAGGTAGGGATGCTCACACAATCCAGAAGAGAAGCTGAGGAACAGTTGATTACCTGGTTATTTGATGAACTTTTTATATAAAAGGTCCCCATAAGATCAATGGCTATGTAGGAATTCTGGAAAGGTACTATGTTAATTAAAAGTTCAGAATGGATTCATCCAGTGTGCCAAAAACATCACAATCAGTACTAATGATTACAGAAATTCCCCAGCATTTGAAAGACAGCACCCAGTCAATGGTGACCAACCTGCATTGTGTAACACTTTCAAACGTAGTTTTCTGCATTTCAAAGGAGCAAACTGCTTGAGGGCCCATCGGAGAATAACATTAAAGGTTTTCAAATCTGCTTTTCTCGTGAGAACTGGACCTTCTGGGTATAATACATAGTTCTATTTTTTATGCTGAATTATGGACGTGTTTTGTATTCTTCTATTAGACACCTTACACTCCCTCCAGGGGGCGATGCTGAGGACAAACTCAAGGCTGCATGAAGAAGCCCATTTTTTGGCCAGGTGGTTGCTGCAGCTCACTGGATAAGGGCGGCCAGGGAACAAACCTTCAAATGTTCTCATCAAAGCAGACAATGTGACCTTCTCTGAGAGATGAATCAATGAGATTACATAGTGACTGAAAGACGCCTTTGTTGTTTTTCCTGTGGCTGAAGTAGGAATCTGGTACCTTGAATTCTGGACCTGAGGAGAGGAAGAGAACTCCATTGACTAATAAAGGACTTTAATTAGTACTGGTTATGGTGTCTGTTCAGATTAATGAGAAACACCTGGCATCTTCCTGTAAGGAGGCCCAAAGCAGCTTCTTCTCATTACCAGCATTACAGAGCTTGTTGGCTTTGATGGCCTAAAAGCATGACAGTGATCTAAGAAAACGGTGTAGTTGAAATGTTTGAAAAGCTACTATACATTACTATGGTGTAATTAAACTCATTAATTTTCTGCTCTTATGTTAATTGTCATTGCTTTTTGATCTTGTGCTGTGCTTATTTATTTTTTACTTTATGACAAAACTATGCATCCTCTGGAGGGCTGCAGAACTGGATGCTGCGTTAACTTCCCACCCCACCCTACTAACCACCCGAGTGAAGTAACTGTGAGATCCACTGCAGCACCAGAGGCAACCGCTTGCGTGCGTGATGGAACCAAGGCACCCAGAAATGTCACTCCTCTGCATCTTCCTTAAGCACGTTGCGTGTGGTGGAGTCGAGCACACAAGGTCAAATCTGAATGCTCAGACCCCCACAGGGCAAGTGCACAGCTGTCCCTGCATGCGAAATCCCTGCATGTCTGAATCACTTCCACGGATGACAGTTTATAGGCTTACAAGCGATGAAAATAAAACACGGATGAGCTGTGCTGAAAAAGTCTCTTCACTGAGAACCAGACAAAAATTGTTTTTCATAAATTGACAAAAAACTCCAACAACAATAGCTTTAGTAAAAAGTAATAATTGGTACAAAATTCCAGAACTTTATCTTGCTGAGTTAGTCCATACAGCCTTGGATGTGTAAACGCTCTCTTTTTTTTTAAAACCTTGCGATCAGGAGGCAAATCAGGATGAGTCCTCAGCTTCTCCTGTCTCCTAGCATTTTGGTTCCTGTCCATCTCTTTTCCCGAGGGCCTGCTAATCATTTAGACCAGCCTACCATGACGCTGCGTGTCCATGTGCAGCTGTGTGCCGCCAATCTGCGGTACTGCACGTCTAAACAGCATCACTATCAGCGGGGCGTCAGTTTGATGAGTGGTTGAGGGGCCCGGAACAGAGATAGGTGTTATTTAGCTGTGGAGCTCCAACACATAGCTGAGTCCAACAGCCAAACAGCGCGACTAAGACCCTGACAGAGGCAGCAGTAATGACATAATGGAATGTAATCCAATACCCATTATAACTTTTCATGCTACAGCTTTTTGTTTTATATACCTATGTTCCATGCATTTTTTATGTAACTGTTGGGGATAAACAATTTTTTTGTTTTGATAGAAAAGATGAAAAGATGTATAACATATAAAATGACAGCACAATTGACAGGACAAGTATTGACCTGTGCCCATCACTGAATGTGTAAAACCACTGGTGCCTGACCCTGGCACAGAAACCACCTGACACTCTAATGCTGTGGATCAGGGCTGCTTGCTCAGTATGAGTTGTGTTTTTCTAAATTCTTTTCCAATGGGAAATTTTCTTTTGTTCTTTCTTATGCATTTCAATTCATGTCTTCTCTGAGTATGAGCTGGGAAAGAGCAAAGATGTATGCATCCCTGCTTCCTTCAAAATGTTTAGATATGTTTAAAAGGGACCTTTTGCAGCCCTGACAATAGGAACCTGATCTCAGGGAAAAACCAGAGCTGGCGTCTTGTCTGCCTGCCTAGTGTCTTGATTACAGAGAGAAAAGATAAAAGCAAAATGCGGAAAGCTTCCCCATCTGAGCCATTCCCTGCTAACAAACTGCTTCTGCTTGCATTGATATATTTCTTGGCTCCTCAAGTAAATAATGTCATGCGAATTGAATGCTCTGATTTCCCCTGCCAGACACCATAATGCTTACAGATTTTACAATGACAGCCACTCAGCATGCTTGTATTGACATGCAAGTCCAAACCCCTATGAGTCATGTTAACACTGCTTTGTCTAATTCTTGCAGTGACCCCAATTTCAGAGCTAAAGACATTATTGTTAAGGGCTGTCCTGTTCATACTGTCACAATTAACCCCCCCCCCATTTTAATTACTTGGTTTATTTATTTCAAAGTTCTATTTGACCTTGACCCATTTGCACAAAAATACAACTTCATGAATCAAGGATGACTCTAATTATGCCTCAGCCCAGCCTAACCTGGATTGTCACATTTGTCTAAAAACAGGCTCTCGGAGCACAATTACTGTGTAAAAAGCTACATGCGAATTATGCCTGTTTTACATCGGGTTCCTCAGTCTGCGCAGGGTAAAGCTTTGGAAACCATCCTTCATTTTCTTCATTTTAGCTTTGCTCAGTGAGGGTCTCACAATTGTGTTTCAGTAGCTATGCAATACATACTCACGGATGTTCCTGTCTAGGATTTCACCTCTGATCAGTTGTCAGACTCAGGGAAAAGAGCTGAGCATGTTGTAAAATTAACACGTCCAGCTAGAGTGGATGATGTCTGATTGTGTGGCACAGCACTATGGAGCCGGTGATAGCTGTAGCTAGTGCTTAGGCAAATGCAGCTTATCAGCACTAATACTGTGAAAGAGTACATTTGATATATATATATTTTTCCCAGCGGGGGCGGCATGGTGGTGCAGTGGTTAGCACTGTTGCCTCACACCTCTGGGATCGGGGTTCCATGTGTGTGCAGTTTGCATGTTCTCCCCGTGTCGTTGTGGGGTTTCCTCTGGGTACTCTGGTTTCCCCCTACAGTCCAAAAACATGCCAAATCGTGCGTGCGTGCCCAGTGATGGGTTGGCGCCCCGTCCTGGGTTGTTCCCTGCCTTGCGCCCATAGGCTCCGGACCCCCGCGACCCATATGGAATAAGTGGTTATAGAAAATGGATGGATTTTTCCCAGCGCTGAACTGAAAGAGTTGTGTTGGAGTTGTGCACATATGAATCTCATTGCCAGGACTGGGCTTGCACTGACTGTCATCAGAGTTGTCTCGTATAGAGTCTGACGTCTCATGAATATGCATAAGCACAGGAGGTGCGAGTGAATCTTTGAACAGCAGAAATGGGGAAAAAAAACAGACAGAGCCTGTGGTCTCAACAACACCAAGTAACTTTTTGGCAGATTTCCTCTATGGCTCTGATCCCTAAATGTCCAGTTTCTGCAGCGACTGCTAGTGATGGCCCATCTCCCTGGCATTTGCTGATAAGCTTAGAGAGTAAGACCACAGAAGGCCGTGATAAGATGTTTACAAGATCTATGTGAAGATCTCTAATACTCAGCAGAACTACCGGCTGGAAGTTTGGGTAGCCTAAGGCCTTAATTATGTGTGGCCAATTTGATGCTCACTGCAGCTTTCAGACAAGAGCCAAGGGCTAAAATGGATAGCAGCTCTTAGCCTGTGCCCATGGTTAATTGTCTGACATCTAAAAGGACCCAGATGATGGAATATGAAGCCTGGGATTCACTCATTTAGTAATTATGCCTGTATACATTAGCAATTGGCTCTATGCATGAGAAATGATCATTGTATGCATTAGAAATCATCCCAGCATGCATTATAAGAAGAAAAGGAGCTGAAGATCTTTATTATGGGCGCACTTTGACATAGTTTACTTCTCAAGGAGAAGGATGCTTTTGATTGGATCTAGGGAGAGCTGTGAAGCCATTTCTTGCCTTTGCCACCTTCAGTACCAAATATGCAATCATTTTATATGCCATTTCATGGATTTGCCGGCATCCTGTTCAGGGTGTACCTCAGCCTTATGCCCTGGGATAGACTCCAGCCCCCTGCCACAGGGAACCTGACTGAGATAAACAGTCAAAGGATGGAGAGATTGACTTACATTTGACCGTTAAATATCCATTTCAATTTGCACTCCATTCTTACCCAATGTGTTTAGCAGCCAGGTTTGAGTTGTGCAGATCAACTTAAAGTTTTACTCTTTACAAAAGCACTTTCTGTTAATGATTGTTTAAGCAACTGGCTTTAAACTAATTCTAATCTTATAAAACTGTGGTTCAAAAATAAGTCAAGCATTAGTCAATGGATTTGACAAGTCAAATTATCATTCTTATTACAAGGTCCTGTTAAGTCGACTACTGGCAATAATATAGATTACTCTACAATGTTCTGTCTTCTGTCTGGGTATACAGGCTTCTCAACAGCACATTTATTCTTGTGATGATTGGGTCCATCCATCTTTCTGGCCATCCTATTATTTCAACTTTTGCTTCCAACTTTCACAAGCATTATGGATCTTTCCAATGCACTAGGTCTTCTCATGACATACTTCTGTCTTGTCATTTGTCCTTAATGAAACAGTTGAAGTTTGGTTTGATCAAGAATCCACCTCTTTGTTTTTGATGAGTCCTTCACTTTTTCAATAAGATCTCCTACACTTTTTTGTAAGTGCCTCAATGTGATTTATATATGCAGGAAACCAAAAAATGCATTGAGAGGAAAAAAAAAAGAAACTCACCATTGCTTTTCGATGCACACAAATAGCATTGCACACATTCAGCATGTAATATTCTCTCTTTGTATGCAAACTCGATTCACAGAGGTTTTGCAGGGACTAAATCCCTTGCCAGGGGTTAGTAATTATGGGTCCCTGTTTGATCGTGCTTCTAAAGAGTCTCTTATCAGACATGATAGTTTATTAGCCTGAGTCTGTAGTTCATCTGGCTCCTCAGTGTGCCGAAACAGCAGCATGGGAATTGGAGAGAAGTGCGGCGACTGACAAACAGCGATCCCACCGAAAAATCCATCCGTTTATAGCACATTTTCACAAGGACGCTGCTACAAGCAATTTCCAGTTTAGTTTCCAGATAAACCTAATTTGTAAACAGGCTCACCACAAAACTATAAATATTTCCTGACTGCTTTTAATGAAAGTATTTGTGGAAGGCTCTGGGAAAACAATATCTCTATGACATTAATCCCAGCAGTAGAATTTAATTTTTATTATGCTAATTTTAAATTGATTATTTTTTGTTATTTTATTTGATATTTTTAATTTTATGAACAGTTAATTTAAGTGCAATTGGAAGGTCCAATTACATATTAAAAGTAAAGCGCTTTCTTCCAGAAAATGCAGTGTTTATTGCAATCTGGAAATCTAATTCCTTTCCTCTTTCCTGCCTTCCTTCTCTCTTTTCTCTTTGTTTTTTCCAGTTCAGATGTTTCCAGGTCCGTGTCATCAATGGCGCCTGAGGTGGGGCACTCTGAGTCATGATCGACAAATGCCATGAGTTTAGTTTCGCTGCAGTCTGAGAGGAGACGACATCATTTGTTGAAGAGCACCTTCGCTTTATGATGTAATTTCCGTGGTGTGAATTTATTTGCACAAGGATCTTCACATTGTTGTGCAGAAAGGTAGTGTGCATACAAAAAAGTACCACAAGTTAATCACCAGCCTACTTCTCAACTTGCGGTTAACAAAGCCTTCCACTTACTGGCATTAATGCCCATTAGCTTCTTATCTGCTGTTAATAAGATGACAAATTGAATCCCAGCAAGGAGCAACGTCTCCCAGGATACCAGAAAACCCCTCCCCCGACTGATTACGCCTCTCTCCATTAAGCTCACCTTATAGGTCAAAGCATTTCTGAATAATCCTTTAAATCACAGAGGAGCCACATGTGGGATTAAAATCCATCTTCTGCAAGTCTCATATAGTTTTGTTTGCATAAAAGGCAGATGGGTTGTCATTGTTTTCATTGAATCGATCGCTTTCGAGTCAGTAATGGCATACTGTTGACTCTGGACCATGTTTGTTTTTTTGTTTTACTATCTACAGACAGGAGAAGGTACCACACAGCTGTCAGAATCCTATATATGTAAAAAAAATGGATGTGCAGTACGTGTGATGAGAGCTAGACAAAAATGCATGTGGGAACAGTCAAGTTGTCCTAATGCAATAAGATTTCTTTTGGCCTTTGCTATAGTAAGATAGGAAAGTCCACCCTTGCATAGGGCGTGTTCCCAGTTTCCCCTTGTAAGAGCTATGATCCAGGTTGAGCAGGGCAGCATAAACACTGACCACTGCACATCGTGGACTTCGTCTTCCCATGTGAATGGGGCGAGGCTCTGCAATCCATCCAGAGTGCTCTGCCGAATTGGGACACAGCTGCAGAGAAAAGTATGTCAGAGCCATTGGTCTTGGGGAAGAATGAAACAGCCGCACTTTCTGTTAAAAGGACCCTATCAAAAACTTTTCAAATATTAACCGGCAAAGACCCCTGAGCCTGAATTTTTTCCCATTTTTTTTTTACACGGTTTCATTTCAGTACATCAAATTTCATACAGCATGTTAGTTTGTTCAGGCTTGGCTATGAAAACTACAGAATATAAGAATGTGACACCAAGCCCAGCCCACAGCATTTTTCCTTTCAGTCAGCCTTTCAGTGTTATAAAAATATAATCAAATGGAAACCAAAATATCCACCAATCCTCTAATCACCTATCCTTTCCAGGCCACAGGGGGCACAGAGCACATATGCAATCATGCACTTCTGGCTATTTGGAGATGCCTGCTAGCCAAACTGCATGAGGAAATCTATGTGGCACTTAAACTCACACAGCGGAGGCAAGATTCAGTCCCACAATCCAGGACATGTGAGGCAACAATGTTAATGCACCAGGCAACCTGAAAGTTAAGATCTATGGGGATCCAAGCCATCTGTTTTCCATCTCAATAACACAAACTGTCACTCTGTCCCATGCTTATGTAATTAATTATATATTTGTGCTGCAAAGATCTCCGCCTTCCCACCTTACACATCCCTTTAAATGAGGTCAAACCCAAAACCAATCAAATTGTTATGTCCTTTAAGCATGCAGACTTTCTTGCAGTAACCTTATAGTTTTTTTGTAAGTTAAATGAAACTTCTACTTATGGATATGATTTATGCTACACAATTACATGTAGCAAACTCCTTCCACCCATTCATCTTCCGAGGCTGCTTATGTAACACAGGGTAGTGGTGTTTGTTATATAGATGAAGATATAATTCATAATCTATATCCGAGCTGAGTGTTCTCCCTAATTTATTAGTCTAGCTGCGGTTTTAATGGAAGTAAGAGTTCATACTGCAGCAGAAATTTCCTCCCTCCATTTTCAAATTGTTTTTGCCTTTGGAATCATACTTTTAACCACGTTTCCTGTCAGCTTTGATGCACTGACATTGCGTTAATTATTTGATAACCACTCTAAGTTCAGAAACAGTTTGCCTGTCGACTCTTTGATCAATACAATCCCATAAATCAGCACAAACTCAGGACTCCGGGCCGGAATGGATGACACTGATTCATTCATCCAGCACTATAGCTGAGATGACAAATTTGGACACGTTGTACCATTTAATCACGAGAGCAATGATGATGGACCTGGCAAGCCTCCCCCCCCACACCCCCACCCCCCCTTCATTTTAATGAGCCTGAAAAAAGGTACAGCTTTGCCCACGGCTTTAACCATAGAGAAACATAGTAAGTATGATTTTAATGGAATTAATAGATATCCTGCTGCGGAAGCCAGTGAACACCCACATGGATACACATTCACACACACAAATACGAACAAGCATGTGGCTTACACGTTTTATTATCATTCATTAATAGTACCCATATCATTTATTACTTGTAACTGACTTGTAATGGGGATATTTTTATCGACCTGTGATTTTCTGAGATGTGGTTCAGCAACCTTCACAGAAGATCTTCGAGCTCTTGGTGCTTGAGACCATAGAGGGTGATCTGATGCTGGATGCCTGTGCTTCAATGGGCAGAGCTGGCAATGTACTCACTTTCATGTCAAAGGGTCCAAGTTGCAATATTTTTATGGATAGCTATTACTTCGTTCTGAAAGTAGAACTATTGACTCACACCCTCCAGGGTAGAAGGTTCACAGTTCTCTGTGTTAGGAGTTTGCATGTTCTCCCATGTCGCACAGTCTCTGGAAGGCTGTCTGTATTTCTGCTCTGTTCCTTTCAAGAAAGCTGGACAAATGATGCTTGGCAAATTTCAACACAATTAGCCACAGATTCAACAGAAATAACCACTTTTTTCTGCCCTGTAGGCAACAGATTCCGAGCTGGGTGTATTATGGGGGAAAGAACACCATGTGACCAATACAGCTAACTCCCCACAGCACAGAGAATCAACAGGCCAGAAACTGTACTGACCACCCATCATAAAACACAGGTTATCGTTCTAGTCAACCTTATTTGTAAGTAACTGAAAGAGGAAGAGGGTTACTCAACAAAAGGGGAGCGCTACAGATTTTGGGCCCCATGAAAACATATCATATTGGGCCCAATCCAATTATGTTGCAAATACTTCCAGGCCTCTGTCAATCAGGAATCATCCTGACTTTCCCCCCCTTTACGGAATTCCTGCCCAGCACATGGGACCCAGTCAGCCCAGTCCCAGAGGAAGGCCTTAAACCATGGTGCCAATAGATCGCTTACATGGATGAACCAAAAACAGAAAGTGGACCTTTCACCACAGTGTTTTCACAGTGATACGGAGTTACACATTGCCTCTGCTCAAACAGCTGGATGTGAAGTTAATGGAGGGACATTTTTGCAATTTTCTTTTTGCCACTGCAGTAACACTTTTTTTAGGATTCTTTGTCCTGGCCTTTCAACAGTTCCCTCATTAACAGTGCAACGTGTGTAATGTTCTGGTAATAATTTATTCAGAGTATAGACATCAACGGCCTTATAAAATATTAAAAAACACAAAAAACACTGAGTAACTTCTGTGGTGATACTCAGGGCCATTGGGGGGCAAGAGTTCTGTGACTCTGATTCACCTACAAATGAGCTGCCTCCGAAACCTGCAAATTCAACTAATCCAACATGTGATGAATGTTAAGCTGTTTACCTGAAACTTTTTCAAAAACAATCACCAACTAACATTTCTGCAACTTTAAATTTGAAATGACCTAAAAACTATGGATTACTGTAACTTATATTAGTTCATTCTGTTTAAAGAAAGCAGACTGAGTAGAATATCTATTTTTTATTATTAGTGAGAAGCTGAGCACTGCTCTTTCTTATGTATTATGCATGCAGGTGGCGTGGCATAAATAGTATACATCTCCAAGGCTACAGTTCTTGAATCTAGCTACAGATCTGTGTGTGTGTAGTTTGCACTCCCTGTGTTCTTTGGTACTGAGGTTACTCCCACAATTCTGGCAAATAGGTTGGCTTTCCAGTTGATCCTGGGTTTGAGTGCCCAGGGATGGACTAACATCTCACCCATGGTGTACGTTACCGTGTGCTCTGTCCCCCAGGTCTCCATCTCCGTAACTATATTTGGATAAATGGTCATAAAAAATGGCTGAATGGATAAATGTTTATTTAAGGCCCAAAACAGCACCTAAGAATGTAAAGGAAATCAATTGAGGAATCCCTGAGTTAGCATTGCGCTGACTGAGGTTGTCTGAGGTTGAGAAAGCTAAGGGAGAGACATTGTGTCTGTGGAATTCCTCACTGAAAACAAAGATGTTATATAGCTAGGTGTTATATGGCTGGATAACTACTGAACAAGAAACACACAAACACACTTATACACACACACGCACACATATATACCCCCTGCGTTATTTTTGGGGTTGAAGTTACCCCAGTCCATTTTCAAAATGAGGATAAATTCTAGGGATTCTAGAATTTAGAACGGAATAAGTAAAATACACAAGAGATACTTGTAGATTATGAAGTGATGCAATTCCAGGTTCGTATCATGGGACGCATTTCCCACTATTATTCTTATTACATTATTTTAAACATTGGTCTACTTAATAAAAAATAAAAAATATCTTTGATTTGGAGTCAGAAAAAGTCCTCAATGTATTCATGCATGTCCGCAAAAGACAAAAATGTAATTTCTTTCTTATTTAAAGCTAAAAGTTTTAATGTTTTTAAAACCACAATACATTCACACTGTAGTGACACTGCTTCTGAGTAATCTGTAGTGATGTTAATTACTTTGAACAGCTTACTTGCTGTTGCAGCTGGGTTGGCGAAGTGCTTCATGTTTTATAGACTTTCTCGTTCTGCCATGTCTGCCTGAGCATGCTCACATTCAGAACTTATGGCAGACGAAATCAGCTTAGTTATGAAAGGCATTAAATCTTCACTTTCATTGGTCAATGACTCATTGTCGATGTCATATGTAACATGAGTATAGATAGATTTTAAAGACCTGTCTAATAAGGGGTGTTAGATGCAAACTGATGTGAAGGCATATTAAATGGCACGGTGCTGATATTGATGAAAATACTGCAGTGATGTCACAATCGGCACAGCACCGCTATGGACTATAAAGTTCTTATAAAATTCCTCTAAAGGTTATCATTCATATTTACATCTCTGAGCATATCACATTCATCACGTATTATATGTAGTCTTTGGGGCAGCCTGATTCTGGATCTTTCAAGAGGATTGAATGGAACCTGCTTCACATCGCCTTTAGCCATGATTAATTATGCCATTGTGGGACACAGAGAAATGGGTTCACTTTCGCTTTTAATTTACGTCATTTGTCAGTGTGTGCAGGGGTAAGCTCACATACCAGGGACCCTGCCTTTGATTTTCTTCCCCCTCTGACCTTTATAACCCTTAGAAGCTGACAAACACAAAATGCGTTGATTTTCGCACCCATTAATCTCAGGCTCAGGTATAACGCACAGACATTAAGAACATAAGAACATAAGAAATGTACAAACGAGAGGAGGCCATTCGGCCCATCAAGCTCGTTTGGGGAGAACTT